>JAKGSA010000661.1:94374-143354 GCA_033558755.1 Philaethria dido
TCGTGAAAATAGGTGAAATTTTCGTGCTCTAGACCATACGGTTCCCTTAAGGCCTGTCGTGGCGTATAGGCACAAGCGCGCAACTGTAAACGCGACAGGTTGTGGGCTTGATACCTACTCTAGGAAATGGAAATATTAAATAATACTTAGTATTTTTATTTCCTAGCTCTGGTAACAAGGCAAAGCGCGGCGTTGAGCTCCGCCACTCAGCACGCAATGCCTCGATTCGGCGGAAAGTGGGGAACGGAAATGTTAAAAGAGAACGGAGTGTCTTAACAATAGGTTCTCTAGTACCCTCTGCCTACCATGCTTATTTAAGGTTTAACCTTTATCTATAGATAATAATAGATCTGATATTTTGTATTTGAATATTTTTTGTTGCATTGTACCTAATCGTGCTATGACATCGTCTTGCGTGTCATGCGTGACTAATACGATCAAAATAATGAGAAAGCCATATTCATAATATATTAGTTATTATTTTTTCCATTTCTTAACTATTTTTGAATATCTTTATCTGTATAAACTACCTGTAAATTTAATAATTTTAATAGTAAAAAATGTTTTATAATATAATAAAGTAATTTATACATATATTTATAAAATATGAATTCTCTCTCATTTATAGGGGATATCCGCTATAAATCTGACTGTAAATATGAGTGGTTTTGGGTTCAAATCTCACACAGGGGAAATATTTAAATAATTTCTATTTCTCCGTCACTCTGATTTTGCTTTCTTGTAGAAAATGTAGAACGAAATGTGGAATTTTTCATTTCCTGGATTTGGTAACAAGGCAAAGCGCGGCGTTAAGTTCCGCCACTCAGCACGCAATGCCTCAATTGGGCGGACAGTGGGGAACGAAGTGTCTTAAGACTTGGTTCCCTCTGCCTACCCTGCTATATGGGGGATACAGCGTGAAGCTATGTAATATAATTTTGCCTCCAACAAATTTATAACGCAGAACTTATATACTTAAAAAACTAGTTACTGAGCACTAAATGCCACTGAACATTAATTTTGCTAAACTCCACCTGTAAAACTAAAGTAGTGGTTTTTATAGTACTCCGGCAATCTCACTCTTGCTAGGTTATTTTCTACACCTTACAATACTTACAATTTCCATCAAAACCAATACTAAATTACTTAATATGCTAACACTCTCTGATTAACGTGCTATAAGAGTAAAAGCATGAAGCAACATAAATACATAAATAATATATTATGAACTTATGTTAAATTAATTGCGAAAATGTACTTGAAACAGAATCAAAGGCGAACATGAAGTCAGACATGTCGTAACCGGAGATGAAAACATTGAACCAAGCCGCATATCCGTAGTGTATACGTTGAATTAGGTCAACGCTACTTAGCCGGTGAAGTCATGGGATCGTTTTAAATGTGACCTCAAATGGTTAACTTTAATGTAATTTTTGCTTCGTGTTATATTTTTTTTAGCTTCAGAGGGAACCTGAGAACGTAGTGTTAAGACACTCCGTTCTCATAACATTTCCATTCCATTACTCTCTATGACTTGATTTGAATCATTTCTACTAAGTTGTTCATTTTCCGTTCGTTTGGATGTTTTGTGTGCTGACAAGCAGAATCCCATCAATGTGTTGTTTTTATGATCTATACGAGTATATTCTTTTTCTTAGGCGTCATTTGGATCAATAATTATTGTCTTTAATCAAACGTGTCTCTTATAGGAAGTAAATGCTAGTTGGTTTTTTAAAATAATTTTCTTACGATAAATACCTATACTTGCGGTGAACGGAGTGTCTTGACAGTAGATTCTCTCTGACTACCCAGCTATAAAGCGTGAAAGTACCCTGCTATAAAGTGCGGAATAAAGCGTGAAGCTGCTTTTATAAATATAGTTAATAAGAGGAAGTTTTAGTTTCAGTAGAGGTTTTAAAATTATTCTGCAAAATAAAAAAAATACTACTTACTAAAATAATACATGAAAAAATGCTCTCATACCAATGTAACGAACACACGCGAAACATTTAAAATTCCACCATACAACACACATCAAACTATTTTTGTTTGATGACGTAACGTGTGACGTCACCTCCCTACATACCTACCGGCAAGCCCAATATAATCGTGAGCGGAATGCCAGTTAAATTGCCATCTGGCAGATTCATAGTAAACCATAGGCATATAGTTAAAATATAAAAATACCACCGTGGTTATGTGGTTATGGCACCAGTGTTGGTACTTGGAAAGAAAAGCCGTGTTTATTCCGCATAACAGGGTAGTCAGAGTTATCCTAGTGTCAAGACACTTTGTTCGCCGCACTTCCTGCTGAATTCGAGACCTTAACTGGCGGTGCTTAATGCTGCGCTTTGTTTTACCAAAGAAATGAAAATTATTTAAATATAATTACGACTCCGAGTGGGAATCGAACAGGCAACCAATCGCGCTTGCAGTCAGACGATGTCCCACCGCGGCGCGATGGCCTTAAATTTTACAAAACATATTATTTTATTATTATTCCCGTGATTTCATGTTTCTGGGCTCTAAAACCTAAAATCCCGTGTTTTTCCTTCTCGTACAAATTTCGAGAGTTTCTCCCTTAGTCTTCTCCGACGACCCTACCCCTACGCCGGAAGGAGTCTTAAAGAGCCTATATGCCAAATTTCAACTTTCTATGTGTAATGTGCAGTAGTTTACTGTACCTCATTTGTCAGTTATTCAGTAACCCAAGTATTTTATATATAAGTATATAGATATTTTTAAGACTTCTTAAGCGACACTAACGGAGCTTTAAACTCATTTAGTAATTTACTTTATATTTATAGCCCACACAGATACAATCGGATCGTCAAATGCCTCCATGAAAGCACTGCACAAAACTGCATACTAAAAGCTCATTTTCTTTGAATTTAAATAACCTCGCTGCCTCCATGGTTTTGTGACACTTTTATTACAGTTGACGCCAGCAGTCTGTACTGTATTTATCTTGTACAGTATATTTGCCAAGTAAGACCATCGTGGCGAAGTGGGATGTCTACTGTTAATACGAATGGTTGTGGGTTCACACTCAAAGGAATGATTTTTTTTTAACTTCACGCTGTATCCCGCACATAGCAGGGTAGGCAGATGGAACCAGAGAACTCAGTGTTAAGAATTTCACTTTCCGCCGAATTGAGGCATTGAACGCCGCCCTTTGGCTTTTTACCAGATCGAGGAAATAAAAATACTAAATATTTTTTCAATATTTTCATTTTCTAGAGTGGGAATCGAATCCACAATCTGTCGCGTTTTACAGTCACACGCTTGTGCCTCTGCGCCACAACAGGCCAGAATGATTATATTTAATTTTTTTTCGTTTCCCTACATCTTCTAAGACAAAGCGACGTGAAAAGTTCCGTTATTCAATACTTAATGTCTTATATTCGGACGAAAAACAAGGAGAAGAGCGTTTTGGCTCTCTGTCTATCTTACTATACATGAAAAAGTGTGAAACTAAAAAATGAATTGGCAAGTAGCAAGTATGTAATGATTAGTTTTCTAATACTCGTTTACCTTGACATACACCATTGTGTTTTTATGTTGTTCTTAGCAATGTTGCTTTATACTTTTAAAATAACTCATAAATAGTAACTTATTTATAATAAAAAAAGGGTTCGGAGTGAAATAAGTATATCAGTAAAGGTAGACCTAAATAACGTAAAGGATTTATCATTTATACATGGGCTTGTATATATTATATTTAAATATTTATTATAATATGTTGATAGACCATAGTTGCGTAGTAGGGCAGTGTCTGGTAATCTGTAATCGCGATTGTTTGTGGGTTAGATTTTCACTCAGGGAAGAGATATTTCAATTGTTTTCTTTTCTTCGCTCTCGTAAGACAAAGTGCGGCGTTAAGTTCCACCACATAAGACGCGATGCTGACAACTAACACAAGTTAAATCTTATAATGGGTACCAGAGTTTAAAATACCAGTGTCAAAACAATAAATGTGAGAAGATCATATTATGTATCTGGTTACTGCATTTACGTCATATTGATTGTAATATTTATTTCTTTATTGTTTAATTTATTTACAGTACATGTTGACTAAGAACGTTTCTTTAGTATTTATAAGTTGTATCTTTTTGTTATTATTTTGGAATTTCCTTCCACGTGCCACTGAACTGTGGAATGGCCTACCTGCGGCAGTTTTTCCAGGTCGATACGAAATGGGTACCTTCAAAAAGCGCGCCTACTCCCACCTCAAAGGCCGGCAACGCACCTGTAGCTCCTTTGGTGTTACACGGGGCCGTGGGCGGCGGGGATCACTTACCATCAGGTGACCCGAACGCTCGTTTGCCTTGTCCTTTCCATAAAAAAAAAAAAAAAAAAATACAAAATGGAAATAAATTAATTACAAAAAAAAAAAGTTTCAGATTTGGGCTTAAATCGGCGAACGGAGTGTTTTGATACTAGGTTTCCTGCGACTTCCTTTTTACTCGAGATAATGCGAAATGCTTATTATCTTTTGAAATTAGATCATACGTATAGTTAATATACATGTGGATAGTGTTCCATAGTTGATATTTTTATTTAATTTAATTAATGACAGGTTCATTAGGTTTTAGAGCAGGTCAGGTTTCTATAATCACATTCAATTAACGTATAATGGATGCCTAATTGATATGCAGACTAGTTAGTGGATATGTAATAATTTTGAAATCTATATAACGATGCACGTAATAAAGTAACTTATGTCAGTGTATCGTAATGTTGAGTTCCGTCACTAAAGAGTAACGTCTTGGATTTGGGTGGAACGCACTCTACATTTCATGGAGGGATTAAAGATTTAAAAGAGATCTATCTTAGTCTTTTTGACTGCCGTGCTATGAGAAAAAAGTGTGAAGCTATTAAGAACGTCATCGGGACTCATGAAAACATCGTCAAAATCGAAACTATCCTTATTTTGCCTAGATTTTGAAGTTGGGAATTCTGCCCAAAATATACATTATGTCATAAGATAGATTTGTTATCAAATAACATGTTCATAATGGCCTGTATAGAGAAAATAGATGCCATATAGAAAATAGTGCAGTGGTACGGCGTTAGATTGTAAACGAGATGGTTATATAGGTTCGATAAACCTTTTAGGGAAGTAATTATTTTCGTTTATATCTCACTAAGCGCGACGTTGAGTTCCGTCATTCAACACACAAAATCTCGAATTTGGGCGGGAAGTGGAGAACGGAATGTATTTACTCTAGTTTCTCTTTGACTACCTCGGGAAAAAGCGCGAAGCTGCAAAGAATCCCATGGAGATTCGTGAAGATATCATCAAAATCGGAATCCTGATTTTGCCAGGACTTTGAAGTTGGAAATAGATCAAAATATAATTAACTTCACATTTAGATAATTGTCATGGGACCAGATGTTGGTAATGGCCTATATAGAAAACAGCAATTATGTCCGGTCTTGATTGCTTTTATTAGTTGCTCTCGTAATTACTAAATCAACTTCCATCAGTACAACGGGATGAATGGTAGTGATCTCATCGCCAGTCTCGTAAAACGAAGGTCTTATTACTTTTATTAGTATTGACGATGTTATGCCAATCTTTATGTTTACCATAAGGCGAAGGATGGCTGGAATATGTGACTTGTGTGGCGAAATTGCTTTGGGCACAGGATAATGTTTATTTTTTGATATTTTTTTGTACAATAAAAAACGGAGATAACGTGTCACGATTAGTTGTAGGTTCGTTTTCCACTTGTATGAATTATTATATTTAAATTATTTTCATTTAATCGCTCAAGTAGGACATAGTTTTATCGTAGTTGATGTTCTTCGGTTCTCAAATTTTCAGGTGAAACGCAAAGCTGTAAAAACATCTTGGGATTAAGAGAAAAGTAATTAAAAGTTATTTATTTAGTTTATGCTTTGCTTATTTTTTTACTATTTTCTGATTTCGTAGCGCAAAAAGTCCTCCTGTATCGGAAGTATACACTTAATTTATATATTATACCTGTGATCGTCTCATACTTACATAAGTGACCTCTTTAAAAGGGCACAGTAAGCGGTTGAGTGAACACCATTTTAGTCAAGAACCTGTTCACTTCAGACCCAGGCTTCCTGTGATAGCGTCTTTTACGGGTCGTATCGAGATTGTATCGAGAATGTAACATTGATTTTATGGACAATTCATATAAAAAAGCAGCTTATACAGCATAGAAGGGTAGTCAAAGTGAACGTAATGCCAAAACATTCCGTTCATCGCTTTCTGCCCGAATTTGAGACACTGCCTGTTAAGTGACGGAACTCAATACCGCGCTTTATCTTATCAGAACGCCGCGTTTATGTTGATTTATATTTGGGTAAAATTTTTGTTTAAGTTTAATTTTTCACCTGAATTCCAGACATAGCCGCAAATAGAAAATGGAGTACTAATACAATGTTCTCAGACTATCCTGCTTTGTGGAATAAACATGAATGCATGCGTTGTGCCTTTTTAATAATGTGTGACATTATATTTAAAAACATCTTGTCATATCATGTTCATGTCTTGTCAGTGAAATATATCTGAAGACCAGGAAGGATATAAACTTATTTGCGCTTTTAAATATACTAGTGTCCTCGTTGACGCGTTAAGATTGTCTTCAGCAATGTTGTCACTTTATATAAACATGGATGTCAAACCATGGCAGTGTGTGTAACCTTTTTTTTAATTAATGTAGTTTTTATGAATTATTTGTAAAATGTTAGCAGACTGCAATCCTTCTCTATATAAACTATAAGTGTGCCAAGTTTCATGCTTCTCCATCCGCGTTTTTTCGAAGAAAGGGGTACAGAGGTTTTGCTTCACGTATTTATAACTTAACTTTTGATCATTTCCGTTTTAACTGATACGTAAAAGATTCGTAGATGTGAACATTGTAGATTTGCTTTTTCCATACTTGTCTTATAATGTTCTTTTAGTATTTAACATGCCTTAGTATGATTTCTCAGGGGTCTCATTTGATTATGTCAGTATGCAGTGACCTCATTTGAGATTTTAATAGCATTAAAATATCTGAGTCATCTTTTGTTAGTATGATGTAAGTTAAATTTCCATTAAGGAAACAGAGGCTTCCGGTCCCAAGCTAAGGTTTGAGTTCCAGATTTGTTGCAGAAAACGCCTTTGTGGCCGACAACTCTTCCAACAGTCACGTATTGCTTGAATGTTCACAGGGAAAGATTGTTCTTTTGCTTCCCCCACGATCGGTGTCTTCATATTAAAAAAAATGGACTGATTAAACGAAAGTGCTGCGTTGCGTGCCACTCTCTGGGTTTTCTTTACTTACCACATAATGTTGAAAATATCATAATATAAAGCACTAGTTGTAGCCCATGACTATGTTTACATGTTACTACAAATTATCGTTTTTTCCCATTTCCGTTTTTCAAGAAAACTTAGTGTTCCCCTAAACTCCTAAGGAACCTACATGCTGAAATTCAGTTTTCTACGTCCAATAATTTCGGCTATGCATTGTCTGCCATTCCCTTAGTAAAGCAAGAGATTTTTTTATAAAGAGATTCAACAATAAATTTAGATAGTACATTTTTATATAGTATTAGTTTTTGTGATTGAAGGACTAAGCAATCATCACTAACAATTTCACATGACATCATAAACGATGATCTAATATGGCGAATGGATAATAAAGTTATATTGTTGAGCAAGGCCAATAACAACTTAATAGACTCATATATTTTTGTTTTATATTCACAGAATTTATTAAAACTTTTAGAGATTATTTATGTAGATTTTATTATTTGGATTAAACTCGATCTGTCTAGAACTATTATCAATTAATTTCTAGCACGTATTTCGAAGGCGGTATTAGAGAGATCTTCTTAAATTTGGTTAGCTAGAGACGAAAGCGCACACAGTGGAGGTGAATGTTAATGCATATTTTGCAACGCGATGCTCCCGGCACCCGTTCATGGATTGCTGAAGAGTTCCTTCATCTCATTATATCACAAATTGGAACTGTTCACCTATAACGCAGTGTCTCAAATTTTGGGGAATGAGGCGAACGGAGTGTTTTGTTACTAGGATCTCTCTGAACAAAAAGGTAGCGTGAATCATATAGCATATAGTTATGTAAACGAATCCCGATCTTGACATTGCGTCGGCGCTACAAATGCACTCTCAGTCAGTTATTAGCCTCAATTGCTCGTTTAGGATGAATCTTCAGCGCGGACTTCATCTATGAACTTAAAATTACGTGTCTTGAGTGAAGAACTTACTTTTAATCCCACACTGACCGAATTATAAAAAAGGTTCAAAAGTTTTAGGTTTTATTATCCGCACTACAAAAAAGGTTTTTTTTTTTTTTTTTATTGATAACGGGCGGCAAACGAGCAGAAGGACCACCTGATGGTAAGTGGTTACCTTCGCCCATAGACATCTATAACACCAGAGATGTTGTAGATGCGTTGCCAACCTAGAGGATACTGATGGAAGGGGGGACAATGTAGTAATCCACTATCAGAACCACCACATTTTGGGGAAAGGATGGGTGGGAAAGGGGAAAATCTGGCTTACATGCCATCGAACCGGAACACATCATTAGATATTTGGCGGTTCGTCTCTGACATGATAGTGGTCGCGAGCCAGTCGGAGGACGAACCTCCTACCACCTAACAACAAAAAAGGTGTTTGGGCCATCAACAAAAATATTATTATATAATAGTGTGGTTAGAGGTATACTGGAGTATGGGAGTGTCGTTTGGCGACCGCATTATTCTAGTCATTCTCTTAGAATTGAACGTCTGCAAAAGCGTTTTACATGGCATCTTGCATATTCAACTTGTACGACTATTACGCTAGATACATATCTCAGCAGATTAAGGCACTTTAAAATGGTTTCGCTTAATACCAAGAGAGATGTCTTAGATTTATTATTTCTATACAAAATCTTTAATGGTATTAAATGATATTGACTGTCCACAACTTCTGCAGCTGTTCAATTTGTATGTCCCACCTCGTCTTTCACGTGGGGTTATCAAACCGTTACACATTTTGCTACGCAGGACTGTTCTTGGAGCTAACTCTGCTATACCAAGATTTAGCAAACTTTTAAATCGACTCTATAAATATATTTAAGGGAAAATGCCTGAAATATCTTATGGCAAACTAACAATTAATTTATAATAACTGTTTTTTTATAACTTTTTTTTTTGCATGCGGTGTTAACCTTAAAATAGTTTTATAATAATTTTAGTCTAAGTCACAAATGTATCTTTCTTGTATGTATGAAATTGTAAAACTGCTGGTTGACCTAATTAAATAAATAAATAAAAAAATAAGAGATTTTGGAAACAATTAATATTATTTTTTATTTTTTTATGCAGTTTTACGCATTTCACATTTCAAGATACTTAGAATGGATCAAGTGTTAAAACACTTCCTTTATTTTGTACTTGTATTATTTTGAAATAAAAATATTACTGAACTATTTGATTTTAGCTTATCGCCTCGGTTTTTCTTAACAAGACTAGACAATATGAAAATATTTCTATTTATGTCAGCTACGCTATAAATTAAATGAATTTTATTTTTCTAATATCTAGATTCTGTTAACTATAATACCAACACGCAATATGAAAATTTAATAGTATCTTCGTACTTTCAAGCATTCTCCCGCATGACGGTACTTAGAGCTGATCTTGTGTTAAGACATTCCGTTATTCATTTTCCGTCTTTTTGATGGTGGTAAGAGGTTCGTCCTCCGACTGGCTCGCGACCACTATCATGTCAAAGACGAACCGCCAAATATCTAATGATGTGTTCCGGTTCGATGGCATGTAAGCCAGATTTTCCCCTTTCCCACCCATCCTTTCCCCAAAATGTGGTAGTTCTGATAGTGGACTACTACATTGTCCCCCCTTCCATCAGTATCCTCTAGGTTGGCAACGCATCTACAACATCTCTGGTGTTGTAGATGTCTATGGGCGAAGGTAACCACTTACCATCAGGTGGTCCTTCTGCTCGTTTGCCGTCCGTTATCAATAATAAAAAAAAAGGGATTTGAAATGAAAATAAATTAATAATAGCTTATTCCCCGTGTGAGAATCGAACTCAACTACCACTAACAATCAGTTGAGGTTCCATTGCGTCACGATGACCTCATGATTCACTTAAAATAACAAAATTCAATTTGTTAGTACAGTACGTAGTAAGATAACGGTTCAAGTTTAACGAACCCATCATGGGATCGATAAGGCCCCATGATAAATAGACTGTGAACAAAACAGTGACATAATTTATGTTATTGTTATCTCTTTATCTATAAGTTCATTAAAATAATATATTTCGGAGCTGATTGATCTCCAATTGGGTATCTGTTTGTGATAAAAGCTCCGGCTGCTGTGTTCTTAGATGTCATCTAATTAATGATGTTTGTTGACAGTTTTAGGACATTTATTAAATGACTTTCGAAAAAAAGGAGGAAGTTTGACTGTATTTTTATATGTCTATAATCGCGTAACTTCTTACTAGATTAATCAATTTTGATGATTATTTTTTTATATGATAAAGTGCTTGTCCTCCTGATGTGGTCCGTGGTTTTTAAATTATAATTTAAGTCCGTTGCCGGTTTTGTTATAATTTAAATTATTATGACAAAAGCTCCGGCTGCTGTGTTTTTAGATGAGATCTGATTAATGAATGTTTGTTGAAAGTAAAGCTAAATATTTATAGTACAACTATTGTATTAAGATGAGAAATTTGAGATGTAACATGTAAGAAAAACTACTGTTAGTTCACACTCTCCTTATATTTATATTTACTCTATTCCGCAACTTTTGTTTTTACTCGTTTTCGTAGGAATTTCGAGAAACGCTCATTTAGTGTTCCGTTACACTCCCCAAGGAGCTCTTTTTGCCAAATTTTGGCTTTGTATTACCAATAATTTCGTCTGTACGTCTATTACTTCTGCTAATAGTTTCGGCTGTACGTTACTGTCAGTTACTCAAAGAGACCATCAACAGAATTTATGGGTTCGATTCCCACTCGGGAGAATGATTTGATTTTATTTAAATTACTTTTATTTCCCCTCTCGAGTGAGACAAAGCACGGTGTTGAGTTCCGCTATTGAAAACGTGTCTCGATTACAAACGGAAAGTACGGAGTATTTTAACTCTAGGTTTTCTTTAACTATTTCCTTATTTTCCCTGTTTTGTGGGTAAAAACAGAAATCCACTTTACTGTTTAATTGCATTATACTTAATTATTTATAATTTTTTGTTTCAGGTAATTTTTATATTAGATTACATTTGAGGATTTGTTCCGCTCGTTTAAGGTATTTATTTAGTTTAAAGAGTTTTTATATATAATTTTTAACTAATCATTTATACGTTATATAAACAAAGCTACGCCAATGCATGCTAATATTAAAATATATATATGCAAGTCGACTTATCAACCTATTCCCGCCTGACACATATAATTACGTTGTACTTACTTAACAAAGTGTGACCTGCCGTGGCTTAAAAACGTGTGACTTTTTTTAGTGCGGGAAGCGTGTGACTTTAAATGCGACAGGTTGTGGGTTCGATTCCCACGCCAGGAAATGAAAATATTAAATAATATTTAGTATTTTCATTTCCTCGCTTTGGTAACAATGCAAAGTTCTGCTTTGAGTTGCAGTGCTCAATTCGTTGGGAACGAATATGTTAAAAGAGAACGAAGTGTCTTAACACTAGGTTCTGAGGATCCCTCTGTCTACCCTACTATGTGCGGAATACAGCGTGAAGCTAAAAATAAACTTCATAAGAGTACTGTTTGTACGAGTACCCACATAATCCCCGAAATTTATATTCTCCAAAACTTTTTCAAAAAAAGGGCAAAAAAATCACACAAAGCAAGGGGTTGTTTGCGTAAAATAAATTCTTCGAAATTGCTCCTGCAGCCGGAATACCTTCGAAGTGCGCCATTGTTTCGCCAACTTACAGATTTCATCTCCCAACCCTTTTTGGGAAAAGTACAGTAGACAAGTTTTGGTACACAGCATCCATGCGATAAAAATATATGAAAATCGACCTTATTTCTATGAAAATAAGAATTTAATATGATAAGCAAATGCCTAAAAACAAGGCATTTGGTTATTTACGAGTGAATCAAGGGGGTCTCAACTGTAAATGGTAAACAGGACGTACAAAAGACATACAGGCTCCAGTTGCATTATCAAGGATTTGTATAGCGCATCACTTTATTGACATTGAATTAAATTATTTGTTGAGAAGAAAATTTATTTAAATGATGCGAGAGTATGTGAAATAAGAAGTGTAAGGAAGCACTAAGATAGGATTTGTCTAAATTCCTACGACTAAACTAAAACTTTTAGAAATATTATGCGCCTTCACGCTTTATCCTCCATAACAGGGTAGTCTTAGAGAACCAAGTGACGAGACACTGTTTGCCGCCTTCCGCCTGACTTTGCGACATTCCGTGTTGAGGCGCGGAACTCAACGCCGCGATTTGTCCTTCTAGAGTAAAGAAATGAAAACAATTTAAATATAATAATTTTACCAAGCTTTTTGTGGAAATCGGATCCACAAGTAAGCGCTTTTAAAGTCTTACGCGGTCCCGCTGCGCCACTATGGCAATCATATACTCGTATATGTATGCAAGGATGTAAAATAATGAAGTTTTTGATTTAGCTTCTTAAGAGTACATTCTGGTATACAAAATGTATCCATAATAATATTAGGTATAAGTTTAGTAGTTGTTTGGTTTAGCATACTAACATTACATAACTACTGGTTCGAAAAAGAAATGTCATAGATAGCACATTGGTCAAGGAAGGCTATCAATATATATATACAAAAAAAAACTAGTCACTACCAGCCTCCTTATCTACCACAATCTTCGTTCCTGCCCTTCTATGACCCTTCAAGACACTTTATTTTGATAGTAAAATATCTGACTACATGACCCGCGCAACTTTGTCTGCGTCACAAAAAGGAATAAATACTGTCCTTTTTTTCAATGATGTTTCCATTTTTTTTGGTCGTAGTGTGACTTTTTATAGCTTATATGGACTAGGTGTATTCCGTGGTCCTTCGTTTACGTGAACCTTTTAGATTTTATTCGCGTTCTTCCCCGTTTTCTTGAGAATTTGGAAAAATTCCCTTCTTCCTCTAAGTAATCTACATGTTAAAAGCCTGAGGCCTGTCGTGGCGCAGAGGAGCTAGTGTGTAATTGTAAGCGCATCAGGTCGTGGGTTCGATTCCTACGCCAGGAAAGGAAGGTATGGTAACTATTCTGATAACTAGGCAAAGCACAACGTTGAGTTCAGCCACTCAGCACGCAATGCCTCAATTCGGCGGAAAATGGGGCACGGAAATGGTAAAAGAGAACGGAGTGTCTTAACACTAAGTGGAGAACCTAGTGAAGACACTCCGTTCCCTCTGACTACTTGCTATTTGCGGGATACAGCGTGAATCTAAAAAAAATCTATATATTATTGCGATTTCTATTTATGTTTCAAATACTTTTTATACAACAATTTCCTCCGCCCGAGTTCCATATAATAAGAAAATAAATTTTACGAACTTTCCCATTTCCACCGGAAGCGAGCCTATCTCTACCGCTATGCACTCAACGCTGGGAAATTAAGTGATTTTAAACTGTATTCCAATTTTTACCCTATTACAAGAAGATAAATGCTAAAATCGCCTATTTCTGTAATAAAATATTATGCGCATGATGACGTTTGCGTAGGCTTTGCACAGATACATACATATAAATTGAGTCTAGCATATATTTGGTTGTGAATGAAAAAGGTCTAACTACGAAATTAATATTTTTACGCTAAATGCATGAAATTGCTGCAAAAAATATGTAAAATAACTATTCTGCTACATAGATATGTTTATTTAATATTAAAAATCTTTATTATACCAGTTTTGGACTGGCTGTGAAACGGATTAATATAGTCCGTGGTTACTCGTAGCTATTACATAGTCTACCTGACTACTGATCTGAGCACATATCAATAGTCCGTGTTCACGGGAAAACAATCGAATTTCCAAAAATATATATCCGAATACTGAATTACGAGATTGGATGTATTTCGTTTGCGTGGACTATAACTTAAAATCTCTTACTCTCCCAATTTCGTAAGAATTTCCAGAAATCCTCTCTTAGTTCTTCTCTATACTTCCCAAAGACGTTATTTTCTAAATTTAAATTGTCTATGGCCAGTAGTTTCACTTGTATGTGGTTATCAGTCACTACGTAACACAAGCGTTTTATATGTTTAGATTAATTCATACATACATACATACATACATACATAGCTTCACGCTGTATCCCGCATATAGCAGGGTAGGCAGAGGGAACCTAGTGTTAAGACACTCCGTTCCCCACTTTTCGCCGAATTGAGGTATTGCGTGCTGAGTGGCGGAACTCAACGCCGCGCTTTGCCTTGTGACCAAACCTAGGAAATGAAAAATTCCATTTCCTGGAATGGGAATCGAACCCACAACTTGTCGCGTTTACAGTGGCACACTTGTGCCTCTGCGCCACGACAGGCGTTAGATTAATTCGGTTAAAATAATATTATTTTAAAAGTAAAAAAACGCAAAAACTTATCTCTCTTATAATTTACCCTTATCTAACTCAAAAGCTCCGGTACAAATGTTATTTTTAATTTGAGCACCATGTTACAGGTACAATGGGTTTTTCATAGCATTGTTTGTCGCACGCTGTTCCTTTGTTATCAGTCATTAATGGTAGAGCACTACACGTGATGTTTATGCGAGCGCTGTCATTAGGTTTTATTCTGTTTTTTTTTTTGCATACTTTTCTCTTTTTTTTTTTAATGCATATTTGTACTTTTTATCTTTTTTAATCCTATTTGTATTTTTCTTATTTTTTATGTCTTCACGGTCTTTACAAGTAGGGTAGTTGGGGAAAATTTAGTGTTAAGGTACTTCGGTTTCTAATTTTCGCCTGATAATTAGATTTTGTGAAATTTGACGGCCTCGTATATATATTATATTCGGCTGAAAGTGAAAGTGAATAGAAATGGAGTGTCTTAACACTAGGTTCCCTCTGCCTACCCTGCTATATGCGGGATACAATGTATACAATGTATGTATGGTATATATATTATAGTTGTATAATGTACATATACACATACACACATAGTTTTTGAAATTAGTGTGCTTAGTATTAGATAGTCGATTTTACGATTTTCTAATTCGATACATGTGTGTTGAGTGGCGGAACTTAACGCCGAAAAAATTGTGAAAAAATTCAAATGGTGGACGACACAAATGTTGAATTTTATTAAACTTGTAAGGAAGTTCACTTACAAATTTGCTAATTAAAATTATTTAGACTCTGCTTTAATAAATAAAGTAACAAGCTTACATGTTTGACCTTAAAATTTAGTCATGTAACCTTTGGTAATCTTAGTACTGTTACTAATATGCCTTTCATGATTAGTCATTTCATTGTAAATACTTGAATAATAAGATATGAACAATATAATATTTTTAGCGATGATTTGATGTTGAAAATGATAAAGTTGCTCAAAGTCAAAGTTCAAAGTTAGTGCCTTAAATGTAATTTAAATTTATGTTACTAACTTACTTAGCTTCCCACAGTATCCCGCACATAGCAGGGTAGGCAGAGGAAACCTGAGAACCCAGTGTTAAGACACTCTGTTCTCTTTTAATATTTCCGTTTCCAACCTTCTGCCGGATTGAGGCATTGCGTGCTGAGTGGGGGAACTCAACGCCATGCTTTGCCTTGTTATCAAACCCAGGAAATGAAAATACTAAACTTTTACATTTCCTGAAGTGAGAATCGAAACCACAACCCTTCGCGTTTGCGGTATGACAGGCGTTACTAAGTTAATTTAAATAGAAATAAATAAAAAAGAGGCCATAATGGTGGAGTAGAAAGACTGTAAATACGATTGGTTGTGGGTTCGATCCTCGCTCGGGGAATGATTATATTTGAATCATTTTTAGATCTCCGCTCTGCTTAAAGAAAGCGCGGCGTTGCGTTTCGAATAAGGACGAAAGGTGGCGAATTGAGTGTCTTGAAATTTGGCACAATTATAGTTTATATAGAGAAAGAGTGCATAACAAGTATATTAAATTAATAAAATAAATGTTACACACACTACAATGCGTTTGACATCCATGTTTATATAAAGTGACAGACATTATTAAAAACAACGCGTTGTTAACGCGTCAACGGGAACACTAGTAAAAGTACATTAATTATTTAAACATAACATAGATACCTACATATATTATCTCGGTCTGATTAGTCTTACCATACGAAATGTTTTCGTTGTTTCGCAACCGACTGTCTGCTACCAGAGTGAGAACAAAAGAAAAAAAAACTAGAGTAAGTTCTAACAATAGATACTTCTACAATATTTTTCAAGGCACAAATATTAAAGATATTGTAAATACATTTCTTTATATTTTAAGAAAAAAAAATATTATCATTAACATTGCATATTACCACAAACAGTCCATTGTGGCGCAGTGGACAGCGTTAAACATCATAGTGGATTCAATTCATATATTTAAATTATTTTCAGTACTTTTAGACAAAACGCGGCGTTGAGTTCCGCCATACCTACCGTGATCAGAAGAGCCTACCAGGCGGTGTAGAACGGATTGACACCGGAGCCCTCTGACTACCTTATTATGCGAGAGATAAAGTATCGTTTACTTTATATAAATAAAATTGCTTTTAATAGTTATAAAGTTTTTATATTGTTATTTTTATATTTTTATTGGTATTTAGTTTTTATATTTTATTAATTATACACATAGGATTTGAAAACATTTTTAGAAAACGTAAAAATATTAGAACGCAGCGGGACTCGAACCCGCGTCTGTAGGAAACCGCATGGCTTAGTGGTCAGAGCGCTGAGCGGTTTCCCAAGAGGCGGAGTTCAAGTCTTCGCTACATCCAAATTTTTATACGCATTCTAAAAATGTTTTAAAATAGTTTTATGCTTTATCTACCAGGCTAGTAAATAAAAATATATTTTTATCTATAGATAGGAATTGAACCTACAGTTATCGCACAAAGGTCTCTACTGCGCTGCGATAGTGTTACATAGGTGATTAAACCTTTCCCTCATATTATCGGGGCCCTAAGTAATGACTCCAGTCAGCACTTTTTGCCAGATCGCTGATACAAGACAAAGTAAGCGGAGTTACGGCAGTTTTAATTGCATTTCAGTAAAATTATGGAAAAAAATATTGAACTTGGTCTATTCGTTAATTTTCAATAATGATAGTTTATTATGGTTCATATTATTTTAGCTTCACGCTTTATCTCACAGGCAGAGAGAACCTAGTGTCAAGACACCTGCTCCTCCGCTTCCGATTTGTCTTTTTTGGTTGTATATGATATAGTATTAATATTTACAAAATATTTTTGTTTTTCGTATGCGTCTAAAATATATATTTAAAAGCAAAAAAGCTCACAGTATGTAATGCTTCATCACGGCACCATACGCATCGGTTATTGTGCGGTTCGGTTATTAAGAGTTTAAGAGTTTTATATATAAAAATTCACGCATTTTTTTCATATATCAAGTAAGGTATGGAGTGTCCCAGACTCAAGGCACTTCGTTCTCTTCTCGCACTTCGCCCAAAGCGGCATTCAATGCCGCGTTTTGTATTTTTCGTGTTGAGAAATGAAAACACTTGAATGATCATTTTGTATGGGAATCGAACCCACAACCAACGGCATTTTATTTTCTGTCAGACAATGTCCCACTGCGTCATTATGGCCTCAATGCCTTTTTTAATTTATCTTACGTTGTACTCCGCACACAGCAGAGCAGGCAGTGAGAACCTCAAAAATTAATGGAAAATGGATGATGATCGTTCTTAAGATATCTGTCTCTACTCTGTCGAATTGAGGTACTGCGTGTGACATGAGTGGCGGACTCAACGCCGCGCTTTTCTTTCCTTTGTTACGAAAGCGAGGAAGTGGAGAATACTAAATATAATTTAATATTTTCAATTCCTGTAGAAAACCGAAACTCCACAACCTGTCGCGTTTACAGTCGCACGGATTTTTTCTCGAAACTAGGTATTATTTAAAAGGGTGACGACTCCGCCAGTTAGTCGTCCACAGTACGTTTAATAAATGTAGCTCAGCGTTTTTATCTTTTTTATATGAATGCCGTTTGAAAGATGCGTGCGACTTGTCATAAACTCTAATTACTTTTTTTTCATGGTTTTTTTTAATGTTCAGCAACGTTTACAAAAAAAAATTGTAGTCTATTATTATACTAAAGCACAGCGTGTGCTATGTTATCTGTAATAGAGCCATTTAAGTTGTTAGGAGCCGTGGTGAGAATGAGACGTGGTGGTTAGGGGTTCAAATATAATTTGTGAGACAGTAAGTCTATTTTCAAGCTTAAAACCGCGATGTGTGGCAAACTTAGAGAGAGGCTTATGCTGAATAACAAGACAATCTTCACGTGCTGGTGTCAGATAGATAAATAAAATAAGTAAATAAACATTAAATTATGTTTTGAACGGAGTGTCCTTAACACTAGGTTCTCTGGTCTTCCTGCCTACCCTATATATGCGGATACAGCGTGAAGCTAAAAATTGTTTTGTATAAAATTGTAAATAAAAGCTATTATTATTGTTAACCTATTTGTATATATACGTTTTTCTAATTAATGGTCACTGCTTATTCACAATTTGTTTTATTAAACCAAAAATATCAAGCAATTAAATTATTTTCAATTAAGAAGTATTTAAATGACATAAAAGTAGAATTTAATGTAAAATAAACTTTATATTTAAAAATGCTTACTCTAAAAAGTATGTATTTTCGGTTCATCTACTTATTCACGCCTGCTATATAGAACCTTCGAGATCACAGTGCCAATTATACTGGAGGAAGGTCACGTAAAAAACATGAGGATCCCCCGGAGGGCATGTATGAAGAGGTTAATGACTGTGGACGAGGTGAAAGAGGTATGCAGGGACTGTAGCGTTTGGCGCTCCGTTCTCTCTGACTGCCTCACTAGGGATAAAGCGTGAAATTAAGTATATATAATGGTATATAAGTACAACGTTCAGTCTACAGCGGTTAGTTAGCCTTGTCCTGGCGAGAATATCTAGTTGATGCATTTAAAATATTGTATTATTAAAGATCCGGACACGTGTGCAAATTTTGAGCAAATTATATGCAAGAAGTGGGTTAAAAAAGCCTTGCAAGATTTTTTTGCATAGATAGATAGTTAGATAGTAGTGCTAATAAAAGCGTAAAACTATAAAATGTCTTCATAGTAAAAAATGTAGAATGACATTAAGTTTAATTTTATTATTACAACATTGTTTGATCGATAGTTTTATTATGCGTAACTAATCACCGTTACCAAAGGGCAATCGTGTTTGATAGCGGTAGTATAAATAACGAAGGGAAACTTAGATACGAATACATTTTTATTAAATGCAATGTTTTGTTAGTGAAGTCAAATTTTCTTTAGTCAACTCAGAGGCCATCGTGGCTTTGGTAAGACGTTGTTGAGGTACGGCGTTGAGTTCCGCCATTCAATACGCAATGTCTCGCATTCGGGCGGAAGGTGGAGAACGGAATGTTTAGACACGATGTTCTCTCGGACTACACTGCTATGCGAGATAAAGGGTGAAGTTGTTTATGTTCTATTACTATTTCTTTCTAGTTGACGCAATATTTTTAATCGACTCCAAAAAAACAAGCAGGTTTTCAATTCAACTGTATTTTTTATGTGTGTGACTGCATAAGTTTTATTCGGTGAACCAATTTTGATGATCCTTTTTCATACGATAGCTAGTGCTATATGATACATCATAGTATCTCTTTTTAATTTAGTTGAGATCTGACGTATAGGTTTTGAATTGTTCGTAGTTATGTTACTTTTTAGCACAATTTTTTTTAAGTTTTTTTTTTTTTTTTTTTTTATTGATAACGGACGGCAAACGAGCAGAAGGACCACCTGATGGTAAGTGGTTACCTTCGCCCATAGACATCTACAACACCAGAGAGATGTTGTAGATGCGTTGCCAATCGAAGAGATATTGATGGAGGGGGACAAATGTAGTAGTCCACTATCAGAACCACATTTTGGGAAGGGATGGGTGGGAAAGGGGAGAATCTGGCTTTACATGCCATCGGAAACTGAAACACATCATTAGATATTTGGCGTCTGTCTTTGACATGATTTCTGTGGTCGCGAGCCAGTCGGAGGACGAACCTCCTACCACCTAACATGGTATGAGTTTCTTGTGCTTAGTGACAGTACCAATCATAAAACATAAATAATTCAGCGATAAACATTTTCTCACTTAAATCTCTTCTGTCTAAGTTTCTTATAAAATAGCTTGTTTCTTTTGAATCACGTGTTTCATTCAAACAACTTTATATATCGAAGTTTGATCAATAAAGGTCGGTGCGTGTCCCGTCCCGCCCCATTTAGCGAACATTGTATCTAGTCTTGTATGGGAGAGTACACGCCTTTGTATGTATCTTTATATTGTGGGCCATTTGGCTCTTTATTGAGGGGGTGTTATGTTTGGATTTAGCTTTTATAATGTTATTTTTTTAAATTCTTTCTGATAAATTTTGGTCTTTTCCCTTTTTAGTCTTTCTAGTTTATCTGCACGTTTTTTTTCACATAGCAAGATAGCCAGAGGGAATAGTGACAAGACAGTCTGTCCTCCATTTTTCAAACGTCGAGACATTGCGAGCTGTCTCTCTCGCTGAGAGAGGCGGAACTCGACGCCACATTCCTTCGCTCTGGAATAATCTATCTAGTCATATTTTCCCAAGTGGGCATCGAATCCACAATCGTGTTTACAGTCGACGTTTTCACGGTGAGCCACGATAGCCTTGTATAGTTGATACAATGAAATTATATAGTTATATTTCAAGTTTTTTAATAATTGCATAAAAAAGCCGCTTCCCTTTATTCCGAATAGCAGGGTAGTCAGAGAGAACCCAGTGTCAAAACACTCCGTCCGCGTGTAATAGTTGTATAATAAAGTTATTATAGGAAGTGCACTACAATTAGTGGCTGACCTGAAACTGACCGGACCGTTCCCGGGCCAATCGATACGGATACAGCTGGAACATGACCTATTAAAAGGCGGGCTGGTTTGTTGGAACCTGGCAAATGAGTATTAATACTCCAAATTTCTTGATATACTTTGATAACCGCTTTTTACGTATTTGCATATGAATATATCTACAGTACATTTAAGGTATGTCGTGGCGCACAAGCGAATTGTAAACGCGACATGTTGTGGCTTCGATTGTCACTCCAGGAAATGAAAATATTAAATAATATTATGATATTTTCATTTCCTCGCTCTACAGTAGTAACAAGGCAAGTGCGGCGTTGTGCTCCGCCACTCAGCAGTCAATGCCTCAATGCGGTGGACAGTGGGCAACGGAAATGTTAAAAGATAACATAGTGTTGTTCTCTGGTTCTCTTTGCCTACCCTGCTAGTGCGAGATACAGCGTGAATATAAAAAAAATATGATTCTTAAACTTAAAAGTGCCTACTCTAGAAGTGTGCATATTCTTTTTATCAACTTATTCACGCCTGTAACGGATATATTCGTAACTTATTACAAAGTTCGAACAGTATGGTTTCAGTAAGCGCATGCTGAAATAATGGATAGATAACTGAGTTACTGTTTCAGTCTGACAGTCGGGGGCATTAGGCGATGCTAACGTGATAGCGGGCGGAGATTGTGCGGTAATTGGAGTTTTACCTAATAGATATAAGAACTTTTGTTATTTAGTTATATTTGTTTAGACATGACATTTTAATGTATATAGTATAGAGTTCAATGTATATTAGTATTGCTTTATAAATATGCTGAATAAATAAAGAATATTTAAATAATATAAAAACGAAAATGAAATCCAAAGTTAATAACACACATAATTATAAATATCAAAAACCCGACTGAACCAATTCTTTAAATTTAGGAAGCCAATACAAACCAAGTAAGCTATAAAGTAGTTGTGTTATATATTTCAAATGTGCTAATTAAGTCCTTTCATTTGACACCGCACACGGTATCCATCAACAATTTTTTTGTTTTTTTTCATGACGTAATTGCATCTAGAGGGCGCCATATTGAATTAAAAGTCAAAGTCAAATATTTTTTTTTATAATTGATTAATTTTAATTTTATTGTATAATTCGGTCCAGGTGTTTGGAAGACGTGATAATAAAGAATAATACAAACATACATGATACGCGCGAAAAACATAATCCTCCTCTGACAAAAATCGGGTAAAAGTGCCTGCGCTGAAAAGTATTTATTTTCGATTTGTTAACTTATTCACGCTGTATTCGTATCTTATTAGGTACATTTTACTTATAGTAAGTGCAATCTGAAATAATGGGGAGATAACTGAATTACAGTTTCAGGCTGTCAGTCGGCAAGCATTAGGCGATGCTAACGTGATAGCGGACGGAGATTGTGCGGTAATTGGAGTGTTACCTAATAGATACAGGAACTGTTGTTATTTAGTTTTAGTTTGCGTTTAAGTGGGTTTGTTGGGCGTTTTGGTGATGTAGATAATTTTCTTGAATAGAGTTACCATAGTTGCTAGCAAGCTTGAATAGGTTGGTTGATATTCATGGGTGTTAAGATTACCCATGAATATCAACCACTGATAAAATACTGAATTACTGCTTATTTTAAGTTCTCTATATTTACTCATTTAGCAAGAAAACAAAACAAAGATTGTAATAGTTAAATACTAAAACAATACGTGTTCTACTCAAGGCTGCGACCAACAGGTAAACGTGACATGATGAAGTGCCATTGAACCCAATGTAATTGTTTCATATTGGCTGGCGAACTTCCAACACCTGCACCTATGTATGCTATGTCATGTATATTTGCGTTTTAAATACTACTAGTGTCCCCGTTGACGCGTTAATAACGCGTTGTCTTTAGCAATGTATATGTCACTATATAAACATGGACGTCAAACCATGAGCCTGTACACATTTATTTTATCAAATTAATATACTTTTTATGCAATATTAAAAAAAAAATCTATATAAACTATAAGTATGCCAAATTTCATGCACCTCAGTTCGCGTAATTTTCGTAAAAAAGGGTACAAAGTTTTTGATTCACGTGTATATATATAGATCACTTCACGTTTTGCAAAATAGCAAGATAGGTAAAGAACCTAGTGTAAAGACACTCCGTTCTTGATTTTTCGTCTGAATTAGAAATATAGTGTAGTGGCTGGTTGTACTCTACGTTTCGCTTGACTTACTAAAGTGGAGTGATGGAAATTGCGCTTCATACTTTATCTCGCATAACTGGTTCGTCAGAGAGACCATAGTGTTAAGACACTCCGTTTTCCACTTTCCGGTCAAATCGAAGATATAGTGTGTTGGCTGTCGGAACTCAATCTTTTGTGTTACCACAGAGAACAATGAAAATTCGGAAGAGGATTCCTATTTTGAGGAATATTTACGTATAAATATTCCTTCGAATGGGGATCGAACCCTCAACTATCGTGTTTAGAATCAGACGCTGTCCCACTGCGCCACGATAGTCTGACATATGTATTTAAGTGCTATTATTTAAGATCTTTATATAACAATGAGCTCTGGTGTAATTTATGAGGATGATTTGGCTCGAGTTGCCACTTGACCTTTTTCTTGTGAAGATGAACATTCTTCTTTTGATTATTATAATAGCTATGATTAAAATATATTTCTAGAGACCGTCATGGTGCATAGCCACAGTGTTTGACTGTAAACATAATGCAGAATGTAGCAGATTACCAGAATAATATCAGTTAACTCAGCTTCACGCTTTATCCCTAGCGGGGTAGTCAGAACGGAGCGCCAAACGCTAAGGTCCCTGCCACGTTCACAGTCATAAAACTCTGTCTCTGTCTCTGTCCTTTTACGTGACCTTCCTCCAGTATGATTGATACTATGGTCTCGAAGATCTGAAGTCTCCCCCTACCCCTCTTACAGCTCAAAGTATTAATTTACTGACATGAAAAAGTTGAAAACAAATAAAGCATGCCAACAAGTAAATGAACTCAAGTAGTAACGTAAGCAGTATTTCAGTAACAAAAGCTACACAAATAATGAGTCGGCCTTGACACCGACATAGTCAGTGCTGCCAATTAGAAGAGAGTTGTGTCATTTGACTACACTATTTTTATTTTCGAAACATACGCGAAACAATGGAAATATGGACATATAGTTTTGATGTGGGAACGTTTAGCTAAAGGTTTTTCAACATCAAAAAAAAATTGTACGCAGCAGGACTCGAAGCGGCGCCTTTTGGAAACCGCCCAAGCACTGTGACCGCCAAGCCATGCGTTCTTATCCAATTGCCCCGAAATTCTTATATGTTTGTCTAATCTTAACTCATAGTAATAAATATAGTAACATGACTAGCTTCGTTTGATCTGAACAGAATCAATCTCTCTCATTAGCACACAATGAGCATCTGCGTTATAAACGATCGCACTTCCATTGTTTGGACATTTGTCGTCGATCAATGAACTTCGAGTTTGTATGAATGAAGTATTAACACGCATGGTTATCTATTTAAGATATTTAGTTTTTAATATTATTTTGTCTCATGTAACACGATTAGCGGAAATAATTGGAAGTAATAGGAGAGAGAGTTTCAACACTGCCTTTTCTGTTAACATTTGACGAGAATTTTTCTTCTGATGGCTTCTGCCTGTAAACGCATTATAGCGATATTCACTCAAGGAAATTTTTTAAGCCAAAACGCGGCGTTGAGTTTCTCAGACCAGGTTCACTTTTATTTGAAAAGCAAGGAGCTTTTTTTAATTATTTAAAAAAGAATACATACACGATGATTTAAAAATGAATATAATAAAACACATTTTTCAATTTGTTTTATATTTAACTTTTTTATGTTAATTGTTCGCGTAACATAGAGTTCCGCTTCTTAACACGCAATGTCTTGAATTCGGGATGAAAGCGGAGAAGGAAGTGTTTGAACACTATGACCTAATAACACTTACTTAGTTTTATTACTTATAATAAATATTATTAATAATATTAAGTAGGCAACTAAAATACTTGGACTCTCTTGGAAAAAAAAAATTTCCTAAGCTTAGTTAAGTGATATGAAGATATAGTGAAAGTAGACAAAAGCTACGGACCACGTGTCCGTAGTGATCAGAAAAAATATTTAAAAAAACACTAAGTTCTCTTTGCCTACCCTGATAGACGTTTTAAAGTACGCAGCTAAGAGAAAAATAAAAATAAATTTACCTCACAAATTCTACAATATATTTTGACATCTTTTTCCTTTCAGTGACAATCGTATACAAATCGTCAACTACACTTTGTACTTTACGAGAGCGTGATTTTCATATTTATAAGTGAAATCTATTTGCGTAAAGTGGACACTGAAGTAAACAACTTATTATTCGACGACAAATTAAATTTACTCTTGTTGTGGCGTAGAGGCACAAGCGTGACAGGTTGTGGGTTCGATTTCCACTCCAGTATATGTAAAAACTTTAAGTATTTTCACTTCCTGGGTTGGTAACAAGGCAAAGCGCGGCGTTGAGTTCCGCCACGCAGCACGCAAGGCACCAATCTGGCTGAAAGTGGGGTACGGAAATGTGGAAAGAGAACGGGGTGTCTTAACACTATGTTCACAAGTTCTCCCTGCCTACCCTGCTATGCGGGATACAGAGTGAAGCTAAAAAAACTAACCTGGTGGACCTCTAAAAGCGCACAATTAACGCGTACTGCGACCCTAAACGTGAACTGTACAAATTGCCACGCTCATTGGACAGAGTGCCTACTGTACTTCTGTATTGTACCTACGAGAGGTGTAATTTAGGGTAGGGTCTGATTTACAAGTGTTAGGGTTATGAGATAATTTTATTGTTGTTTATATATTTTTTTGGTAATTAATTTTAGCGAGGAAAGGAAATCTTAGGGGAATAGAGTGTCTTAACACTAGGTTCTCAGGTTCCCTTTGCTCACTGGGCTTTGTGTGGAATACAGCGCGAAGCTAAAAAAAATAAATTTGGTAAATTATATGATTTTTTCTATAGGTTCAGGTTTTTTCTTTTGTTTTTATGGGTTTCCTTGATTTTTTTTTATTATTTATGGTTTTGATGGTAACATTAGTATCGTCTATTAATATATGAGTTTTGATTTTTCTTCTGCACTTGCTTTGCATTTTTTGTTTTAATGGTTTTCTTTGTTCACTACTGAATCACTCATACACCTACACTCATGTACATCTCGTCAACACTGAACACTAGGCTTGATACTGTGTAGCCTAAACCTTTATACTATATTTATGTACAAAAAAATTACATAGTTCAAAGCTTTTATTAGTTTTTTTTTCTAGATTATTACAATCATTTCTTTTGTTACTTAACTAGGCTTGGAACTAAGATATAACTAACTTAATGCGTTACTGGAATTTCGTAAGGTACTTTGTCTTCAGCAACAATTGAAACCCAGTTTTTGTATAATTATACAACCTAGAAAACTACTTATATTGTGGTATTCCCCAGGAATATAGGGTAATCAGAGAGAACTTGGCTTGAGACACTGAGAGTAAAGACACTCCGTTTTCTACTTTCAGCCAGAAACAGAGATAATGAGTGACCGTACTCAACTCTGTCTTTTGTCTGAACAAAGATCGTGGAGTAAAAATAATTTAAATTAATCATAGCCCATCTGTGCCACAAAAAAAACGTCTATATTATAAATATAAATATTCCGTCTAACGCTTTTTACTCACAAAGAACATAAAATCACGACACTGCGTTATTTACCAAGTGGTGGATTTCAACGCCGCACCTTTCTTACCAGAACGGGAATATGAGATATTTTTTTTTAAGCCCATATCAAAAACGTGGTAATTTATTAAAGTAAATAAATTAAAAATTACTTAATTTTGTCCTAAAATAATAGAAAACTGTCACAGATAGCTTCAATTGATTTATTACCAGCGATAGTTGACTTCCGGGTCGTTGAACTTACCCAGGTGTACGTGCTATGGTGTTCGTTCTATGGGATTGATGAGTAATTATATGAAAAAATATGGTATTTTATATCTATTTATGGGTATATATGTGTAAATATTTATAAACTAATAGCTGTATCCTACGACATCGTTTACGTGAACTATAAGACTTAAAAAAACCGTTTCTTCTCGTTTTGTGTGGAATTTCGAGAAATTCTCACTTAGTGCCCTGCTACACCCAAAATGCCTATATATATTAAATATATGTTAAATATCATCTTTCTATGGGCAGTAGTTTCTCCTGTGCGTTGACTGTCGGTCAGCAACGCAAGAGTTTTATATCTTCTATATATATACGTGAAGCAAAAACTTTGTATCCCTTTTTACGAAAAATACGTGGACGGAGGAGCATGAAACTTGGCACACTTATAGTTTATATAAAGAAGGAGTGCAGAATGCTAACACTTTTGTAAAATAATGCATAAAAAGTATATTAAATGAATAAAATATATGTTACATACACTACCATGGCTTGACATTCACTTTTATATAAAGTGACATATAAATTGCTAAAGACAACGCGTTGTTAACGCGTCACTGGCGTCACTAGTTTAGATAAAGGAGAAATCTTTTCTTACAATATGCGTAAGTTTATGTGAATGTACATATGCTTGTTACTCTTTCACGCGAAAACTAATAAACTATTATAGATAAGACTTTACAGGAATATATATATAGGTTATACGATAGAATAAAATATAGGTTACGATATATAAAGATTTTTAAGACTTCAAGAAACTAAGTATTAGTCCACTATTTCAAATGTTATGATTTTTACTATTTTTTTTTTTATTTTTTTTTATGGATAACGTATGGCAAACGAGCAGAAGGACCACCTGATGGTAAGTGGTTACCTTCGCCCATGAACATCTACAACACCAGAGATTGTAGATGCGTTGCCAACCTAGAGGATATAGATGGAAGGGGAGGACAATGGGGAAAACCTGGCTTACATGCCATCGAACCGGAACACATCATTAGATAAAAATATTTTATTATTGCAGAACTTTTTACTGAGTGACCCAAATTTGATGATTCTTTTTTATATAATAGCTAGAACTGATACTACTATAGCTACTTATAATGCGGTCCAGTTTACATTTAGTTAAGATCTGACAAGTAGTTTTTAAATTATTTGTAATAATTTTACTTTAGCGTATTTTATTTGAAGTACAAATATTCTTTTTTATTTGGCGATAACATATCTATTTTAATCTTTTCTTCTTGCATTTTGTGGTACAATCCTGTGGTTAGAGCAGTTAACAATTGTATTGTATAGGGATTTAACTGCCATAATAACTATTGTTTGCTAAACCGACGTCTACGTGCTTGCGGGGAGGCCATTTGTAGCTCCAAATGGGCATAAATATGCTATTTGTTGGCGTTTAAGGAATATTTGGGAAGATATTATGGAAACTATAATATAAATAAAGAATTTGAGGCCTTGACGGCGCAGTGGGGTAGCGTTTCATTGGTTGTGGGGTAGATTCCCACTCGGGGGTAATGATTATTTTTAAACTATTTTCAGTTGCCCATTCTGGTAAGATGAAAGTTCGGAGTTGAGTTCCGCTACTCTTAAACGTCTCGATTTCAAGCAGAAAGTGAAGAACTAAGAGGCTTGACATTAAGTTATCTGAGGTTATATCGTCATACATAAAAGTCTACTGCAATGGCCATGACGACATTTTTCTTGGAAATTAATCGTAATATATTCAACGCAAAGACAGCGCGTTGTTAACACGTCAACAGGGACACTAGTAAATTAAATACAGAGAAACTAATAATCTACAAGAAATCCTCAGGTTGAATTATTTGACTACGTAAGTACCAAAAATAAGAAACGAATGAAAAAGTGCTTTAACTGATCACTTTCTCCTCTTGCGTAACTTGAGCGTTTGGTTGATGGTCGTCTATGTAGGCTTCGTGTTAGATAACATAGATAATGGTTGTAAGTGTTGTCAGTCTTTAAAATGTTAAATAGCTTTTGAGGCTTTGTGGTGTAGTGGTGTAGCTGTAAATGTGACTGGTTGTGGGTTTGAATCTCATTTAGTGCAATGTTTATGGTTATGTTTTAATTATATACTAGCTTTTGCCCGCGGCTTCGCTCGCGTGGTCAATGGCAGACCGAACTGCATTCATAACATTGCGTGTTTCGTTGCTCATCTATGCGGTTAGCAAGTGATGTAGCTCTTCGCATATATGCTCGACTTCGACTTAAGTTTGGTTATCTTCTCCTTGGCTTTGTAAATTTACAAATCTGTAGCGCTCTAAATACTAAAATATTTCACTAGTTTACGAAAAAAATAGTAAATATTAAATGACAGAACTGTCATTTAGACGCAGAAGAAAGTAATTACATATTTCACTGTTGTGAAACATTTGTAGTGCGCTTAGATATTTCTTAGAGATATCAATAATAATAAAAAAACTGTCTTAATAAAAAAAAACTAATAAAAATAAAATGTATCCTATGTCATTTTCTATACCATACAAGGAATGTCAATAATATGTGTACAAAGCTTCAGTGATATTCAAGATTCAGTGGTTTTAATGCAACAAGCAAACTTACATTCAAATTTATAATATTAGGGAAGGGATTGTCGCTCTAGGAGGAGAAAACATATAAATAACATATTACAAATACAAATATTCTTTATTGCACACAAACAAACAAATAACATAGAAGAGTAATAGCGTACATAATACAGGCCTTATCGCTTAAAAGCGATCTCTTCCAGGCAACCTTTGATATTGATTTTGTATAAAGTAGTGGTGAAAAGTGTATCTAGAGACCTAGATATTTACATTAAAAATTAATATATATTAATTAAAAATACAAACTAAATATTACATAATTATATATTCATATACATTATTACATGATACATACATATATACATACATACATACATACATATGATACAAACATACATAACATACATTATATAAATAGACATTATATAGATTATATGTCCTTAAAGAAAGAATAAATAAACAGTAGCTTCCAAAATTAAATATTTTAATAATGATTCTTAAGAGCTTTTTAAAATAAATAAACTTTGGCGCATCTTATTTCAAGTTATAAACTATTCCAGAAGTGGCAGCTTGATAAAAGGAATTGAGGAAAAGGAAGAAGAGTGGAGAGGAATATTGTGGTACTGTTAAAATTAAATAATAATGTATAGTTGCATTTTAATAAACTCCAATTTTTATTTTTGATTTTTAACTTATTTCTTTAGTAGTTTCTGAGATATATAAAGAAAATATAGATATTGTGTATGTATTTTACTACAGAAAACTGTTTTTCTATTCATATTATTACTCCTCTTATTATTTATTAACCACGCCACGATGAGACTGGTCATAAACACAGGTATGTAAATAGTAGTAATTATTTAAATATTCAATATGAAAATTACAGTACTTTTTATAACTTTTATGTCTAATTATATTTATTTGAGTATTTCGTAATTTTGCGGGCTGTATAGCGTGCCGGTTTGAGTGAACTTTTGCACGGTAAATCAGTCTACAGTCCGCATGCGTACGAGTATTAAAATATAAGTTAATTTCTATTTTTTTTTTCCTTTTTAACTTTACTTTGTTTGCGCTTATTCCCTTATGGGTAGTCAGAGAGAACGAAATGCCAAACGCTACGGTCCCTGCATACCTCTTTCGCCTCTTCCCCTGCAGTCATTAACCCTTCTGCATGCCCTTACATTTTACATACATTTAATTAAATAAATTAAATTAATTAATTATTTAACCACTCAGCGCGCAGTAAGGCCTCAATTCGGCGGAAAGTGGAGAGCGGAGGTCTTAACACTAGGTTCTCAGGTTCCTCTGCCTGCCCTGCTATATGCGGATGGCGTGAAGCATAAAATCAAATTGAGATCTTTTTAATTAGATGTCGGTAAAATATAATTCTCCAGTGTAATATGTAAATTGTAATAGTATGCAAGAGTTTCTATTACCGAATAGTTATTTAGGTTTAAAAGGGATTTATTAGTCAGTAGGTGTGCTCAGCCAAAACCGCAATGAGTCTCCTACTGTGTTATTTACTGACCTCCATCTGGTGCTTTTCTAAATAGTGTTGTTTTTATTTTTGCTTTGGTTGTTTTACCTATTTAAACATAGTAGTTTTATTATAATCTCATTATAAATTAGACAGAGCAGTAGATTTTTTTTCATACCCTCTTTATTTAACAACTGAATTAGAATTAAATTGGGTAAGGACTCAAAAAAGCCTTTGAAGACATATTGAGTGTTTTACATAAATATATGTGTTCTAAGCAAGAAAAAATATTATAAATAGCAACACAAAATGGTATCTTCATTGCATTTTCTTCAGCTTCGGGTTTTCAGGATTTCTCTTACGTAGCAGGGAATAGAGGGAACCTTCTGAAGAAACTCCGTTCTCAAAAAGGAGTTATAGTTTTTTTTAGCCAACATAAAAGGCTAGTTAGTAAAATTCCACTAATAATAATAATTAAAATATTTTATTAACAGTTCTACGCTTTTTACGAATAACAGGAGAATCTAGTGTCAAAACACCCCCACACTTTTAAAAGAATTTTTCGCCCTTCCACGAAATTTAAGTGATGTGTTAAATTCATCCTTTATTTTCCCTCAAACTTTAGACATTGCGTGAAGAGTAGCGGAATTCAACACCGCGCTTTGTCTTACTCCAATATGTGTATTTAGCAATAAAAAACAACCAATTTTTTTTTAATTACCGTCATAAAAGTACTATTATAATTCAAATATAAAAGGATTTTTTGCCCTTCCACGAAATATAAGTGACGTGTTGAAATACCGCCGTTGGTAAAGTTTGCGTGATGGCATGCTAATAGTATAGGGAGGGTCTACCTAGAATAAACTTTGACAACATTAGTGTATTGCATTCAGTTTTGATAGCAAAGTTCTAAATAAGATTTTTGTTAATTGTTGTGTATTTTAACTATGTGAGTTTCTTTTTTTTATTATTTAAACTGGTTTACTTTTTACTCGCTTAAAGAATTCTCAAAGTATTTAGAAGCCAGCGTGGCGCAGAGGCACAAGCGTGCAACTGTAAACGCGACAGGTTGTGGGTTCAATTCCCACTCATATTTAGTATTTTCATTTCCTCGCTCTGGTCCCAAAGCCAAGCGTTGAGTTCCGCCACTCAGCATGCAATGTCTCAATTCGACGGAAAGCCGATTATGTAAGGCGAAAATGACGGAAATAAGGGTGTCTTAACACTAAGTTTTTTCTGATTGAAAACCTGTTATGATTGAAAAAGCTCGGAAGGTAAAAAAAATGTGTCCAATTCATTTCATCGCTAACTGGAATTATGTAACAGTTTTTAATAGTTTCCTTGACGTGTAAAAGTTACGTTTCCTTAGCAACGTGTATTCAAAAGTGTATGTCAAGTATATGGTAGTGAAAGTATTTTTTAATTCTGATATATTTTTCTGCAATAATAAAGAATTGTAAACCATTGTCGAATATAAAAAAAAAAAAAAGTGAGTTTCTTGCGCCGGTTCTTCTCAGGTCTGAGGCATTAAATTTAGTGAACCGGTGGTAAATTATTTGACGTTCAAAAAATGAAGCTTGTAACTTCTTATTTTGAATAAAATTATTTGACTTTGACTTTGACTTTGACTTTGCATTTCATCTCCATGTTCACTATATGTATGCTAATTTGCTTCTCAGTCGGCATGGTTTTCATAAAAAGGGATCCAAAGTTTTTCCTTCACGTATTAACCATAATGATAAAACCCATTGTTTCCATAATACAGTTACAGTTATATATCTAAGATGCAATAACGACTGTCGCAGTCTGAGAGGCGGGCGCCATGAATATTGAACGTGTAACGCATCTCTATATTATATGTAGATTAATTGTATTTGAACCTGTTATTACCACGATTTATTCTAGGGATAAATATAATTAAGATTAAAAAAAAAGAAATCTGACTTAAAAAACAAAAAACACTTAAAAAAAACAAAAAAAAAAAAAATGCGTGCTTGCAAGTAAAATTATTACGAGTAACTCAAAATCTACTCCTCAGATCTTAAAAAACGAATCATCAAAATTGGTCCATTTAGTAAAAATAATAAGTAAAAAGGACCTAAAAGCTTTTCCTTCGCGAACAATATAATAATTCGTTGATTTCATCTGCTCTATGTGTGATCTCTACATACAAGTTCATATGAAAAGAGATCTTACAGTAGATTGCATTGTAACTGTATCTCTAGGACATTTACAATTCATAGTACGTCTGAGGGATATCAAGCATTTGACTGTAGCAAGACTTTATAGCATCTAAACTACTTTATAAAAATGCTTCAAAAATAAACTACGCTTTTATCACAACGGTGATACGGAAATAACACATACATACATACATAGCTTCACGCTGTATCCCGCATATAGCAAGGTAGGCAGGGGAACCTAGTGTTAAGACACTCCGTTCCCCACTTTCCGCCGAATTGAGGCATTGTGTGCTGAGTGGCGGAACTCAACGCCGCGCTTTGCCTTGTTACCAAACCTAGGACATGAAAACACTAAACTTTTACATTTCCTAGAGCGGGAATCGAACCCAAGTCCTGTCGCGTTTACAGTCGCACTTATGCCTCTGCGCCACGAATCATCTACTACACTATTTACTACACACACGATCACTCCCCTGAAATGGGATTGAATCTACAACCATTTTTTTTAGTCTAACGTTATTCCACTTAGTCACGATGGTCTCAACAAATACAAAATAAGATTTTATAATATATATTTATCGAAACAGGAAGAACTTGTCGTAACATTGTGGTTATTGGAGCAAAACATTTCTAAGGATTGTCGGGTCTCCAGTGTCATGAATATTAAATGAGGCAGACGTCTCCGCCATGCTTTTGGTTTGCGTTTTAATTATGAATGGGATGAAATGTGTTTTATTTACACACCGGTGTACAAATTTTCATCAAATTTTACACTTTTTCTGGTGGGAAGCGGAGGACGGAGTGTCTTAACACTAGGTCTGACTACACTGCTATGTGAGATAAACCGTAAAGCGACTTTTTTTTTGTGTAATTCGCTTATTTTTTTGAGGTAGAGCATTCGTAGCGGGTGGAAGAGCATTTTGTCTAGTATCATTTAAAAATAACTGTTAAAGTATGTTTTCCCCTGATTGGTATTCGAACTTAGTACTATCGCTTTCAGTCAGTGACATAGTCACTATGTGACAGTGGTGTTTTCTATGAAATATAACAATGTTTTATGTATTTTAGGCCATTATTGCTCAATGTGACGCTTTGATCAAACAAAACGCGGCGTCCAATTCCACCACTTAACATGTTAATAATTGATTGCGAGTGGCAAGCGGGAACGGAGTGTCTTGACATTAAGTTCTCTCTGCTTCCTTGTGGGATGCTTGTTGTATTTTTATTTACTTACATACATACATAGCTTCATTCTGTATCCCGCATATAGCACAGTAGGCAGAGGGAACCTAATTTTAAGACACTCCGTTTCCCACTTTCTGCCTAATTGAGGTTTTGTGTGCTGAGTGGCGGAACTCAACGCCACGCTTTGCCTTGTTACCAAACCCAGGAAATGAAAAATTCTATTTTCTGAAGTGGAAATCGAACTCATAACCTGTCGCGTTTACAGTCGCTCGCTTGTGATGATTTTATATATATATTTTTTATTTTTACAGGTAAACCCACTTAGTTAAAGAAGTGTTCGCGTGATCCTTAAGGTTTGGATTTCAGTATATTTCTTTTTTAATAAAAAAAAAACGTACGTTTCTCAAAGAAAGAATATAAAATTGTACACTTATATAGGTGATCAATAGCCTACTATATAATTACTTTTTGCAGGTAGAAATAAAAACTATATATAATACTAGCTGTTACCCGCAGCTTCACTCGCATAATCAATGGAAGTCCACACTACATACATACGTATATAGTGCGTATATGCGTTCATTTGAAGGCTTTTTTTTGACAAACAAAATTGTCTGCCGAATTATTATTTTTAACGTCTGTCGTGGCGCAGAGGCACAAGCGTGCGACTGTAAACGCGACAGATTGTGGGTTCGATTCCCACTCCAGGAAATGTAAAAGTTTAGTATCTTCATTTTCTGGGTTTGGTAACAAGGCAAAGCCCGGTGTTGAGTTTCGCCACTCAGCACGCAATGCCTCGATTCGACGGAAAGTGGGAAACGGAGTGTGTTAACACTAGGTTCTCAGGTTCCCTCTGTCTACCCTGCTATATGCGGGATACAGCGTGAAGCTAAAAAAAAATATATATTATTTTTTTAAACAGTTATTTATAATAAAACGTATCCTATGTCCTTTTAAGTAATTTTGGCGACAGTAACAAGAAAACTTACATTCTATTCACATTTATAATATTAGTATGTGTAATTATGTATGTAGGTACGTCTGTTTCACATTGATCTGTTATATATCTACCGTACTATAATCTTGTCATTCTTCAATTACTTTATTTCTATAAATATATTTACTATTTATGTATGTGTTTATATATGGCTTCTTTTGATATCAATAAATAATTATTTTAGATATATAGATATTCTAATTGCAAATGAACAACCATACTCTTATGTGGCATGCAGTATACTCATACTAAGCCCTTTTTTACCAACTTCAAAAAAGGAGGAGGTTAATTTGAATGTGTTTTTGTTTATTTATGTTACCATATAGTTTTTTACTGGGTGAACCAATTTTAATGATTCTTTTTTATGTGATAGCTTGTCTTTCTGATGTACTGTGTGACGATGAGTTTTTGAGGTATTCGCAATAATATTACTTTTTAATGCATTTTCTTTGAAGGTTGTCTTTTTTCGTTAAAATCTTTATTATTCGTGAAAAATATTTTCATTTTCATGCATATTGCTTACAATGGTGTCACGATTTTAAGCAAAAAGGTGTAAAACTCTCCGTTCTGTTCTATTTGACATTAGGTTCTCTCTAATGCTATATGGAGAGAGTATTGACAATAGGGTCTTTAACTACTCTGTTGTGAAGAAAAAAGCATAAAGCTACAAAAAAAACAAAGATTTTTTCTTTATTACTTATGTCGTGTGCTAAGCGTTTTCACCCGACAGACAGACATGCAGTAAGCAGGAGAAATTAAAATGTCGCCACATGATTAAAACATGGGCCTTACTGTATTTTTAGAAGGCAACACGCTTTAAAACTCGCTTTTCAAATCTGTTTTAAGGGATCGTAGTATTTTTTTATGTTGGTATCGATTTTATTATAACTAGTGTCCCAGTTGCCGCGTTAATAACGCGTTGCCTAGCAACGTGTATGTATGTCACTTTAATAGTAGTACTGTAGTGGTAGTATGTGTAACATTTATTTTGTTGATTATGTATAAGTGTGCCAAGGTTCATGCTCCTCCGTCCACGTAATTTTCGTAAAAAGGGGTACAAAATTTCTGCTTCACGTACTAACATATAGATTTAATGCGTAATCAAGGCCCGGCGTTTAGTTTCGCTACGATTCGATACGTAGCGTATGGTTCCGATACGTAAGGTCGCAAAGTGGAAAGCGGGTGGAAAGTGGATAGAGGAATGTATTGACACTAAGTTCTTACGAATCCATAAAAATTCAGACACATAAATTAGCTCCGAAATTGAAAGTAATATATTCAAAAACTTTTATATATACAAATCTAAAAGCTTTCGAATCTACGCTGAATGTATAAAATATTTTTTTAGTGAATAAATAAAGATTTTAATAAAAAAATAAGAAAAGTAAAATTATTACGAATAATTATAAAACTTTTCCTCAGATCTTAACTAAATTTAAATGGGAGACCACATCAGAAGTACTAGCTATCATATTAAAAAAATAATCAAAATTGGATCATCTCTAGGAAAAAGTCGAATGGAGAACCTTCTCTTTTTTGACGTTTTGACGTAAAAAAATTCGAAAAATCACATCAGAAGCTGTCATATTAATAACACACATAATTATTATACAGAACAAAAAACCCGACTAAACCAATTCTTCAAATTTAAGAAGCAAATACAAATAAAGTAAACTATAAAAGCTAGTTTTGTGTTATATATTTGAAATGTGGTAATTAAGTCCTTTTATTTGACACCCCACACGGTACCCTTCAATGATTTTTTTGTATTTATTCATGACGGAATTGCGTCTAGAGGCGTCATATTGAAAATTAAGAGTGACGTCATATATCTAAGAATACTTGGAGTATCAATACCTATCTAACGTCACCTTAATATTTAATTCAGTCCAGGGGTTTGAAAAATATGAGGTAATAAATAATATTACAAACATATGATACGCGGAAAAAACATAACCCTCCAATGACAGTCGGGTAAAAAAAGAATCACCAAAATGGTTCACTCAGTAAAAAACATAGTCGAACTAAGAACCTCTTTAGGTTGAAATCAGTTAAAAACATCCCTGCTACAATATAGTAACTTGTAGAGGAAATAATTAAATTATCTCTGAGTGGTCTGAGTCAGGAGATAAGTGCATTTGGATGCTGGGTGGTTGATATTTTTTATAAATCTTTTGAAAAACTTTTTTGTATAATAAGATGATTAACTATGAGTCTTTCTTATTTTTTACTATTATTTTTCATGAATTTTGCAATTGTTATTATATTTTTCATGTCGTTATGTCGTAATGGAATATTGAAGCGTCAGTTGGTTGTATATTTAATTGACAATTGAAGGAATGTAATATTTTTCGTTTTAGACTTTGGGCTCTGTTTAGATAAGCATTTTATATAAAATACTTTTGAAACATATGAAAAGTTATGTGCAGAGTATAACTTAGCTTTGAGTTTTCTCTGCCTGCTTGGTACGATACAAAAACATAGGTAAAAATAAAAAGAATAAGATTTAAATCAATGATAAGAAGAAACTTCTTAGCATTCCATGGATTCACTGTGCGGGTGCCTATCACGTTGCGGAGAAAGGAAGTCGAGACAGTGCCTGGGGCTAACCCTAGTGTAGGCTTAAGGGGCCCCTTTAACATAACAAAGCTTCACGTTTTATCCCTAGCGTGGTAGTCAAAACGAGAGAGAGCTCCTTTAAAATTCCCAATTACCCCTACCTACACTGTCTAAGCCCCGCTCTTTACCTGACATATAATAAAATCATCAACTTGCTTTATAATCACTATACACACGTTATTAATCACAAATTCGTAGGAAAAATATAGCATTTCCTAGTATTTTCTTCCCCCACTGCGACAAACAACACCGGCGCCGTCTTGCCCGTTCGCGTACGATAAGCTTAGACTTAATGGTCTCACGATGCTATTAAACTAGCTACTGTTAATATATTTTTATATTTTAGTATTAATATTTATCTATAAGTTATGGGTTTTTAACGTATGTTTGTCAATTTTATTCAACTTTTTGCTGATTTGCCGATAGATAGTCTGGAAGTACTAGATATTGTATATGCGTATAAATAAAATATCTAGACGGTCTTATTTTTTTGTTTAGCAAGTTAAAAAGTACTATTTTTTTATTATTATTTTCAGTTTCATATTACGCCTGGCGTAGCGCAGAGGCACAATCGTGTAAACGCGACAGGTTGTGGGTTCAACTCCCACTCCAGGAAATGAAATTATTCATTTCCTGGGTTTGGTAACAAGGCAAAGAGCGGTGTCGAGTTTCGCCACTCAGCACACAATGCCACAATTCGGCGGAAAGTGGGGAACGGAGTGTCTTAACACTAGGTTCCTTAGGATACAGCGTGAAGCTATGTATGTATGTAGCTTCATATTTTTTGGCGCATGTGACCAAAGTCAGAGAGAGACCAATCTCAAGACACTGTTCTACTCATGTTCCGTCCGAATTAGAAACGTAGCGTGCTGAGTGGCGGAAGTTACTTCATGCTTTGTTTTACTACAGCGGAGAAGTGAAAATAAGTTTAATAGTTTCAAGTAGGTATCGAACCCACGACCATTCATGTTTGTGTTTACAGACGCCACGTTAGTCCAAGCCGCTGAACTACGCAACGATTGCTTCAATATAATTTTTAATGTCATAATTATATTTATGGCAATGGAATTTATTTATTAAACACAACACAATTTATTAACTAATTAATACAGCGTTTTATGCCATTAAATAATCCAATATCGGTTCATACAACTATCAAGCTAAGATTTATGCTCGTCGGAGCAGACCACTTCAGACCGCTGATACCGACTACATCGACTCGAGAATAGACTAGTATTATGAGGAATATTTCATTTTGGAATGATGTTTTGATTGTTTTGCTTATTTTATAATGGACTGATGAGGCTACAGATGGTGTATTTAACATGGCCTAATAGTAGCAAAATATTTGAGGATATAATTCATTGGAACTAAGGTGAGTAAGAAATGAATGAGTGAAAAGGCCAGTAACATGACCCTATGTTCTATTTCACATCCTAACTGGAAATGATAGATGTGCGTGATTACAAAAATTCTATGAATCGTAATATAATTCAATTGTCGTACCTCGTAAATAGTAACGTAGAGTGCCGAAACAATAGTCAAAGACGCCGAAATTTGCCGCTTTGATGTGTGTAATAAAAGTTACTTTGTTACATTTAAAAAATGTATATGTTTATATTTTATATCATTTTAGTGGATAATCTGCCAGCTTCCTTCCGGATTCGGAGTCCTACTCGCCTTAAGTCAATTTAGAAGTAGTGTCAACAGCTTCACAATGATTAATTTTTATTGCACATTCAAGTTTTTTCTCGCATAGCACAGTAAGTGAATTAAGTCTAGCGTTAAGGCTCTCCGTTGTCCCTTTTCCACCCCAAACTCGAAATATTGTGTTTGGAACGGCGGAACTCAACGCTGCACTTTGGCTATAATGTAACTCAACGCCGCACGTAAAAAATAATGTAAATATAACTATTCCCCCGAGTGAAAATCGAACTTACGACAAGTACCTTTACAATCAGACGCTGTCTAACTGCTCCACTATGGCCTTTATATCTCTGTTTGTACTAAAACATATATATTTTTCGTCTTCAAAATAACTATATTATTATTAAGAAAATTCTCTCCCCTACTGCGAGGCTTTGCAGGTTACGTTTCACTAAATCCCAAACAAATCTGAGACGTTAGACGTATAATGTTAAGTAAGTATATCGTGTTTCCAGAGGGTTCAGCTTGTACCGTGAGTCAGAAAGTGTAGGATGGTTGTTATATGGAGGTTATGTTAGTTTCTCACTGTTTGTCTATGGTCTATTATAGACCACATAGAAAACACGTTTTTCGTTTGCGTGTCTGAAACTTATACCGTTTTTTTGACAGTTTTCGTAGGAATTTTGAGAAATCTTAGTGCTCCCCTAAATTCTTTAAGGAGTCTTCCTATATGTTAAATTTCAGCTTTCTAGGGAATAGCTTCGTCTGTATGTTGTCTGTCAGTCACTTAATAACGCAAACGTTATATATATTTAGGTTATGTTTTGTTTTTATTTATAACAGTACAAAAGTATATACACGAAAGTTTGTAATGGTGGATGAGTGTTGTTCGCTTTACTGTACACCCAGTTCGATACATAGTGTGTTGATTCGCGGATCTCAACGCCGCGTTTTGACTTACCAAAGCGAAGAAATGGAAATAATTTAATTATAGTCAGTCCCTCGAACGAGAATCGAACCCACAACCAATCGCGTTTACAGTCAGACGCTGTCACTGCGCCATGATGGCCTCTTATCTAGTTGTCTACAATTGTACCATAAACTTCTTATCACTGTAAAATGATAATTACTATCTATTTAAAATACAGCCATGACCACCACTTCTACTAGTGACATCACGCTGACCTCTGCGTTTTATCTGACGTTCACACTATGAGTCAACAAGCAATTAGTTAAAATATACATAATATTTAATTATGGAAATGACATAATACTATCGTGACTGACCTGACTGACTTTATTAAATTTTAGTTATAATAATATGTAATAATATCGAAATTTCTATCTTTGTTATTATTAATTAAATAATGTATGATTATCAGTGGTGGGGCGTCGATATAACACGATTGCTATCGACTTAGCTTTTGAATATTACAATAAATTAGTGACGGATTTACTAGCAGATTAGGGATATAAAGAAAACAAGGACGAAGAAAATTTGGTAGTCAGATTAAAAAAAAAAACAAGCTCGATGAAAATGTGTATGCTAAAAAAAAGGCCGCCAGCTAAATTTAAAAGAGATTGCAAAAAACTTAACATCCTACCGTCATCCCTGTATGCACCGGAATCTATAAATATACCGCCTTTTCTTTCTTTCTATAAGGTTTACCTTTATAAAATTTTCACCCTTCGCCACTTATGAATCACAGATAAATTACTTAGGTTAATACCCAGTATCAGCAGGCCCAGTATTTAGGCTATGTTTTCTAATTCTTTTTAGGAATAGCAGGCAAACTCACAGCTATCCTAGTCAATGAAAGCCTAATGTCAAGAGAATCCGTCCACCACATTACACCTGAAATCGAGATGTTACACTTCTGCGGCGGAAATAAACGCCGCGCATTGTCTTACCGAAATGAAATTCGGGGAAATAAAATTAATTAAAATATATTCAGCCTCTCTAGTGGAATCGAACACACAACCAATCACCCCTAAATCATACACTCCCACTGCGGTACAATGGTAAAGTTTGACTCCTATACCCACAAGTCAGTCAGTCGGATTTTTAATAGAGTCAGGACAATCGTGAATCGTGACCTAACAAATACTCACGGTCAGACCAATCGGATATGATTTTGTCTAGATCTATTTATGTACTACAACTTCAGTATACAATAGCATCGGTTTAGAGTAAAAGGGGATAAGTCTGTTTTTTTAATTTTGACTTTTTTATGTTATTAAAAAAAATATTTTTATTAAAAAATAACTATCTGTCTATCGTGGCGCAGTTGGGATATAATGTCTAATTTTTAACGCGATTGGTTCTTAGTGATTATTTAAATTACTGTTATAACTCCGTTCTGCTAAGATAAAGGACGGCGTTTAGTTACTCCATTTAATATTAAGTAATATATACTAGGTTAATAATAGTCTATATACTAAATTTTCTTTGCCAATTGGGATAAAATGTGGAGCTCCTTTTTTATTAACCTACTTCCAAAACAGGAAGATTTTATTTTATTTTTTTTTTATTTTTTTATGTATGTTAGTGCATAAACTTTTGCTAAGTGAACCAATTTTGATGATTCTTTTTTTTATATGATACCTAGTACTTCTGATGTGATCTCATTTAATATGTCTATCTGACGAGGAGATTTTGAGTTATTAGGCACGCAATGCCTCAATTCGGCGGAAAGTGGAGAACGGAGTGTCTTAACACTAGGTTTCCTCTGCCTACCCTGCTATATGCGGGATATAGCGTGAAGCTATGTATGTATGTATGTATGATAATTTCCAAAATGTGTAGTTAGTACGTTTACACTTTAAGCCGCCAATATGTATTGCGACTATGATGTCACTTGCTTTGTACTCGGTCAGGGTTGCACTTTGTATACGATTTACAGTTGTTACTTTGTTAACTTAGTTTTATGTGAACTTTGAAATTGCGTTTTTAGTTAAATGGCGGATATTTAGAGTTTTAGCGAGAATATAATTTAATTTATGTTGACTTTTTATCGTTTGAAGGCATTAAGGGGAGAGAGTCTAACTGTAAAGGCGATTGGTTATGGATTGGAACCTAGTGTTACAACTTTTAACGTTTCCGTTCCCCACTTTCCACCGAATTGAGGCATGCGTGATGGGTGGCTGAACTCAACGCCGCGCTTTGCCTGGTTACCAAATCCTGGTAAATACTAAACTTTTACATTTTCTGGAGTGGTAATGGAACCCACAACCTGTCGCGCTTACAGTCGCACGTTTCTGTCTGCGCCACGACAGGCGTCAACTTAATAATAATAAATAATATATTAGCTTTTAATTATTCGTATCAGAACTTATAGACGCGCTTTGCCTTGTTGAGCGAGGAAATGAAAATATTAAATATAAAGCATTATAAAAATTTTATATTTTGAATTCTGGAATTGAATCCACAACCGGTCGTGTTTACAGAAGCAAACTTGTGCCTCTGCGCCACGACAACTTCAATAATTTCCAATTACACAAAACACATGGTTATCTTAGTTTAGTAGTTATCTGTTATTGCCTATAAATCATCCTGGTGACTCAGTTGGCACGCCGCCAGTCCACAGATAGCCAGTTCAATACCTGTGTGGAACGAAGCTATAATAGTCTAGTCTAGACCGACATGCGATTAAGTCGTATGTGATTGATTGTTAGGTTTATTATGTTAGGCTATTAAATGTTTTGGTTGTTTATTTGTGGCTGTGTCTGATTGTAAACTTTGGTTATTCAACTCAAGGAAATGTTTTTATTTGCATTGTATTCATTTATTTGTTCTGATAAGATATAGCGCGGTGTTAAGTTACGTTATTTTATATGCAGTGTTTTGAATTAGAAAAGGAAGATATATAGAATGGAGTCTTGACCCTTCGTGATTAAATGTAAATATTTTATTATAATCTCTTTAAGGTTACACTGGGGTCGCAAGTTTGCAATACTCTCCCTGCAACGGACAGTGGAGACGTATGTTAATAAGTATCGAAAGGCTTCTTAAGGGCTAAAGCCAACACTTAGGTCGCAGGTTACAGGCACTGCTCAGATTTTCTTTTCCTTCGTAACCCTCCGATCATTCCGCATCAGCACCGTATTTCCATGGAATGTTAAGGAGTTACTTTTCTTTAGTAGCATATATTTTTTAATAGCAGGGTACCAGAGGGAACTTGGAAACCTAGTGTTAAGACACTTTTTTCTCTTTCCGTTCCCCGTTTTCCGCCGAATTGAGGCAATGCGTGCTATGTGGCGGAACTCAACGCCGCGCCTTGCCATGCTTTTACAATAAAAATGCTATTTATGAAGTATAATTAAAAATCACAAAATTCCAACAATCCATTATCAAGGAATGTGTTTATGTACGTGAAACATTCGGATGTTTTCTTTTCGCATGATATGTCCTGTTTATATTGCGTGGTGTTTGTGTCGGGATTGACCCGGATTACGATTTGTTTGAAAATTTAGTGTAAATAATCTAGTTTTATTAGCTTCTTAGCTTCCGATATCATTTATGTTTTTTTATTGTGCTCGTTGTTAAATGCGGCGTTGAGTTCTGTGTAGGTATGTCGGAGAAAGCGTGATGCGGAAAAACGTTAACTTATGCATTAAATCCTTTAAATTTTCAGAGACCAACAGAAATAACTAAAATATATATAAAATTGTTACTCATATTTTCTAAAAGGCCACTGTGGCGCATTGGGACAGCGTCTAACTGAAAACGCGTGGTTTTGGATTCGACTCCCACTCGGGAGATTATATTTAAATTATTTTCATTCACCCGCTCTGGTTAGACAAAGTGTCGCGTTGAGTTCCGCCAATCAATACGCAATGTTCGAAACATTGATTTGGGCAGAAAGAACGGGGTGTCTTGACAATAAATTACCTATATCTACCCTGCTACGTGAGATAAAACGTGCGGCTGAAAGCATTTTTTTTAAATAACCTTAAAATAAGCCTTAAAGGTCAATATTATCTTTTATCACACTAATTGTACTCAGAGTAAGAAATTGAGAGCAAACACCATTTAAGAGTTAGTTCGCGAGGTATGAGTGTGGACTAAATTGGTAGATTTATGTCCTATTGGCCTTCAAGCCTTATCTTAACGGAATCTAATGTTATTGTCGGACAAGTGGGTGTCATTATGTTACAATTATCTTACACTGAGTTGTACAACGAGTATATTTGATGTAATTTTTTTTAGCTTCTCACAATAAGCCACACAAAGCAAAGTTGAGAGAATCTGAAAATCGAGTGATAAGACACTCTGTTCTCTTCCATACTCCACTTTGCGCCAAATTGAGGCCAAAAATAGGTCCACACAAACAAAGTAGCGAATGATAACTCGTATAATAAGTGAACTTTATATAGCCTAGTTTTATTTTATTCAAACTGAAAGAGGAAGGCAGCTAATTAAAATCCAGGGAGCGCAGTCTGCAGTCGCAAGTACAAGTTGTTGTTTTATTGTAACTCTAATATTGATCTCGTTAGATAAAAGCGCGGCGCTGAGTTCCACCACTCGACGTGTTATACATCGAATTTGGATGGAAAGAGGAGAATATATAAAAAAAACGGGCAAAAGGAGGCGAACGGAGAGTCTTGACACTAGGTTCACTTTGACTATCCTGCTAAGCGGGATAAAGAGTTAGGGAGAGCGGGAGTTAGGTTGTTTTTTTTAAATACATTTGTTTTATTAAATTAAAAATTTATTAAGCGCCTGTAGTGGCGCAGAGACAACCTAGAGACGTCCTACTGCAAACGCAACAGGTTGTAGGTTCGATTCCCACTCCAGGAAATGAAGTTTTTCATTTTCTGGGTTTGGTAACAAGGCAAAGCGAGGCGTTGAGTTCCGCCACTCAGCACGCATTGCCTCAATTTGGCTGAAAGTAGGGAACGGAGTGTCTTAACACTAGGTTCCCTCTGCCTACCCTGCTATATGCGGGATACAGCGTGACGCTATGTATGTGTGTATGTTTTATTATATCCACTTCATTTGCATGGACATAATATTTCAGGGAACCATCCTGTCGCGAGTGGTTGTGAAGTCGATTCCCACTCGGAGAAATAATAAAGCCTCGTTTTTTAGCTTCACCGCTTATCTCACATAACAGGGTAGGCAGAGAAAACCAAGTGTTAAGACACTCCGTTCGCCGCTTTTTTATATTTTTTATATATAGTCTAATCTTACTATTATATAGGTTAATTTTATTTCTACTGAAAAAGGAGGACAGCTAATTAAAATCTAGGAGGCGTGGTCTGCAGTCACAAGTACAAGTTGTTGTTTTATTGTAACTCTAGTATTGACCTCGTTAGATAAAAGCGCGGCGTTGATTTTCACCACTTAACTTGCAATCTCGAATTTGGGTGAAAAGAGGAGAACGTGTCGACGGGTCTTGGGTTACTCTATGTCTACCGTAGTATGGAAGATAAAGCGTAAAAAAAGTAGTGTTTCTGCGAGTGGGAATCGAACTCATAATCAATCGTATCACTGTTTCACTGCGACTGGATTGTCCCCAAAAATAATTTGTTCTTGCAAGTGAAGTTGAAATAAGAAATCACTACACATATAATAAGTGAACTTTTTAAAAAAAAACAGCTTCACCCTATATCCTGCACAGCATGGTCGTCAGAGTGCACATAATGTCAAGACACTCCGTTCCCCTCTTTATGCCGGTTTTTTTTTCATATTTTTATATAGCCTAGATTTATTTCTACTGTAAGACGAAGGCTAATTAAAATCTAGGGACCGTAGTCTGAATTCAAGTGCGAGTTGTTGCTTTATTGTAACTTCAATTTGCAGTTGCATCTAGTTTTTCCCTATTTTGTTTGAATTCAGCCTTTCTTGTTCGAACGTTGGCGATCGATTTGGTTCAGTGTCTTTTATCAGAGATTACTACTTGTTTTTGTTAAAAAATGTTGCTATTCTCAGTAATTGGTGGGGGTTATGTTAGTTTGTAGGGATTGGGATGCTGTGGAGGTTTAGATTATTGTTATTTTAATCATATAAGTATATAATATTATTATTAAAAGAATTAAGGGCATGGTGAAGATTAAAAACATGTTGTTTAAGCAACTGGTTAAGCAATTAGGTGGAAAGAGGAGAATGGGTTTTTTTACACTAGATATTTTCTGTCTATCTTGCTATATAGGGTAAAGTATCATTATATGTAAGAGAATTCGCACCTTTAGAATTATAGGGATCTATATATATCTCAATTTTTTTTTTTTTTAAAAAGGTCACTAATTCTGAAGGTGTATAATTCTAAAGGTAATATGTGGAGAACGATGTGACTCTCTTGAGTAGCTAGATCTAAGTTGCTAGGTAACTTGCTTCTAAATAAAACAATTCATTCATATAAATTAGCATAAAAAAAAAACAATTAATGTTTAATTACATATTTTTTGTAAATAATTGACTCATGAAAACGACTTGTTCGCGTTTATGGTCCATTTGATTAAGGGCAACTGACTGACTCACTTCATTGTTCAATGAGCTATAAACTTGGAATGGCTTCAGGCTTTATTAGCTTGTGATATCGATAATGTAAACAGAAAAGCTTTATGAAGCTATCGTGGCGCAGTGGAGGAGTCTGAGTTCGATTCCCACTTAGGGGAATGATCATGTTTAAATTATTTTCATTTTTCTCCTCTGGTATGATACAGTGTGGTGTTAAGTTCCGTCACTTAACACGTAATGTCTCGAATTCGGGTATAAAGTTGAGAACGGAGTGTCTTGACACTAGGTTCTCTTTGATTTGCCTGCGACGCGGAAGAAAGTGTGAAGTGAAAAAAGATTATTTTTTATTTGCCTCATGAAAATTATCTTTTTTAATATTTCATGTGCATGTAGCTATTATTGTAATATGAACGTAGATTGTACAAGTTGATTAAATCGCTAGGATGGTTACCTAGGTGTGGGTTTGAATACGTTTACTATAAAAAAATATATTTATATGGAACTTTATATGGAACTTCAGTACATTTTTATAATTTTTTGTCATTACTTTATATGAGTACAAGATTGCTTAGCATTAAGATTCACCACTTCCCGTCTAATACGGCACATTGTATGTTGAGTGGCGGAATTCAGTCATTTCCTATTCCAGGAAATGTAAAAATTTAGTATTTCCAATTCCTGAGTTTGGTAAAGAGGCAAAGCGCGGCGTTAAGTACCGCCCCTCAGCACGCAATGCCTCAATTCGGCGGAAAGTGGGCAACGGAGTGTCTTAACACTAGGTTCTCAGTGTCCCTCTGCCTACCCTGAGACGCTGGATACATCGTGAAGTTTTAAAAAAAATATTAATTATAATAATACATTTTAAAATATTTAACAGTATGAAGGATAAAACTCACCAGCCTGGAAATTTGAGTGTCTTTCGAGCTTTTAATTATATTCTGCTGGCTCCCGATTTTTATACATCTATAAGAGTGTGCTTGTGGGGTGCTTCATATGTCGTAATTGCTCCTCCATTCACCGCCAGACGCTACTGTGGTATGCCTCTACGATTGATTGTACGGCTGATATGGCTTTTAAGATTTATCTTTAGTTCCTGAGTTTTTTTTTAATTTTTTATTTTAATGGAGATAATATTTAATATTGCAGAAATTTTCGATTTTTATGTATTTATTTGTCTCTTTCTATGTTTCAAAGCTTACTATATAGTATATTATATAAAAAGGGAACTCATTTCAATGATACTACTAATGTTATTTTAACTTCTCCGCTATGGTAAGGCAAAGGGTAGCGTTGAGTTCGACTCATCACAAAACGCATAGATTTCGGATGAAGAACGGAAACGATTCAAAAGCGTCAAGTTACAAAATATGAAACTCCTTAACAATCCATGGATTCACCGACGGGGTTCCGGGACTGTCATGTGGTAGAGAGAGGAGCTTGGAGCGGTGCATGGGATTTGAACCAAGTGTAGGCTCATGGGGCCCTTTTAAAATACCTCCATTATCAGCTCTTCTCTACATGACCTTTTATTTATTACCATAATTTTATTTTTCATTTCAAATACATACTTCTATATAGTAATCGTACGTGATCAACTGCTCGTGCAATGTACGAAGTAACCGCTCATTGTTGGTTGCATCACAACCTGTAATTGATACGAGGATATGTATATACATATTATTCTTATTATAACTTCTTAATGTGTTATTGTTTTACTTAATATTGTATTTTAATCTTATGAATAGAATATTTATATATATATATATATATATATATAT
>JAKGSA010000661.1:148355-269669 GCA_033558755.1 Philaethria dido
AGCTTCTGTTATTATACAGTTTCTGCTCCGCCACTTAACACGCAATATTTTGATTTCGTGTAAAAAGTGGAGATCAGAGTATATTAATACTTTGGACTTTGATATTTACATTGAACGGCTCATATAAGAGATTTTCCTTTTCGCCAATTACGTTATAGGTACATTTTAAATACGCGGACGGAGGAACATGAAGTTTGGAAACTTATAGTTTATATAGCGAAAAAGTGCACAGTAATAATATCTTTTGAAAATAATGCATAGAAAATAGATTAAATTAATAAAATAAATGTTACACACATTGCCATGATTTGACATCCATATTTAAAGTGACATATACGTTGCTAGGCAACGCGTCAACGGGGACACTAGTAGATATAACCGTTGTACCTGCATTTCAAACCGCAAGTAGATAATAAAAATATAAAAACTACGAGCATACATGAAGCAAACAATAGAAGCACATAATATGTATGTAAAATCACAATTCACAGTGCACTGCAATGCAATGTTCCGCGCCTCGCCGTGGGAATGTTGTAACTTTGACATACTTAAAGATGAAGGCTAATTAGCTTTATATTTGTTATTATATTTTGGGTTAGTTGGAGATGGACAGTGGAGGTCAACGTTATTGCGGATTTAAAGGGGCCGCTTAAACTTACACTTGGATCGTGAGACACTGGCACTCTCGAAATTCCTCTCTCTCCAACGTGATGGGACGCACGTTGAAAGGATTGATTGCTAAGGGGTTTTTTCTTATATGTGAAAAAAATAAACTCTTTGGACGCCTTTTTACCCCTTTTTTGTGGGTTTGAATACCAATTGCGTGAATGATTATTTTTAATTCATTCATTCTTTCATTCATAGCTTCACACTGTATCCCGCATATAGAAGGGTAGGCAGAGGGAACCTTGTGTTAAGACACTCCGTTCCCCACTTTCCGCCGAATTGAGGCATTGCGTGCTGAGTGGCGGAACTCAACGCCGCGCTTTGCCTTGTTACCAAACCCATAAAATGAATAATCCATTTCCTAGAGTAGGAATCGAACCCCCGAGCTGTCGCGTGTACAGTCGCACGTTTGTGCCTCTGCGCAACGACAGGTTTTATATAGATTATTTTTAAATTATTTTAACTTCTTAGCTTCACTACCATTACTACTTACTACGATAAAGCGCGGCGTTAAGTTCCGCCACTTACCACAATATCACACAATGTACTAATTTAGGGTGGGCAACGAAGAGCAGAGTGACCTATTGTAAAATAGCACATAGATATTATTTTTTTTATACATACTATTTTAAATAATAATAATTAAATTAATTGAAATTCTAATACAAAAAAAAGAGTCCATTATATTTATTAAATCAATCATTGCAAAAAAACGAGATTATCGATGATCGAATCAAAGCTAATTTTTCCTATCCCACAGTAATTATCCATAGCTAAGCTGGTCTAACGCGTTTAGCGTCCCGTTAGCTTGCTAGCAGTGTTGTGGGCGGACTGAGACTTTTAAATTATAATTATAAGTTTATATGTATTATATATATTTGTTAATATACGTAATTTTTGATTATGGGCGAAGAGCGGAGAACGGAGTGGTATGTCACTTAGGCTCTCTTTGTCTGTCATCCTTTTAGTTGTACTAACTTCAAATATTAAACGATACTTATCGTTGCGTTATGTTTAAAATACACATTTTCTAATAAATTGTAACCTATGTGTTATTTTGGTGTATAAGCTATATTTATTTATTCATTTATTTATTTATTAGGTCTGCCAAAAGAATAGACACACAAATTCACACACATACAAATTCTAAAAATTACATTGCAAGGTGTTATTCCACTTACAGGCAGACACAACATGCTCCAACTGTATACGTATTCATTATTTTACAATAAAAATTAGGTTAAGTAACAAAGATGAACAAAATACAATAATCAAAAAATAAAAATATATTTAATATATAAAAAAAAATTTTTTTGATATATAAAAAAAAAAACAGCTTAAACTATTTATCAAAACTAACAAGAATAACAAAAAAAAATTATAATAACAAAACACAATAAGGAAAAAAATAAATGAAAAGAAATAATTTAAAAAACACATTAACAATTTGTAAACGTTAAATTTAGTTTAGGGCCTAGAATGTATCTCTATTTTTAGACTGACCGACTGTCAGAGGAGGGAGGAGTTTTTCGCGCGTATTATCATGTGTTAGGTGGTAGGAGGTTCGTCCTCCGACTGGCTCGCGACCACTATCATGTCAAAGACGAACCGCCAAATATCTAATGATGTGTTCCGGTTCGATGGCATGTAAGCCAGATTTTCCCCTTTCCCACCCATCCTTTCCCTAAAATGTGGTGGTTCTGATAGTGGACTATTACATTGTCCCCCCTTCCATCAGTATCCTCTAGGTTGGCAACGCATTTACAACATCTCTGGTGTTGTAGATGTCTATGGGCGAAGGTAACCACTTACCATCAGGTGGTTCTTCTGGTCGTTTGCCGTCCGTTATCAATAAAAAAAAAAAAAAATTCTTTATTACCCCATATCTTCCAAACCCCCAGACCTAATTACACAATTAAGGTGACGTTAAATAGGTATTGATACTCGCAAATGTTCTTAGATATGTGGCGTCACTTTTAGTTCAATATGGCGCCCTCTAGAGTGAAGTGAATGAATAAACCAAAAAAAATCGTTGATCGGTACCGTGTGGAGTGTCGAATGAAAGGACTTAATTAGCAAATTTCAAATATATAACACAAAACTAACTTTTATAGCTTACTTTATTTGTATTTACTTCCTAAATTTGAAGAATTGGTTCAGTCGGGTTTTTGTTCTTTATAATTATGTGTTATTTAAAAAAAATATACTCACGGTATTAAGGCCATTGTACCGTAGTAAGACAGCGTCTGACTGTAAACCCGATTGGTTGTGGGTCCGATTCCCATTTCCCATTCCAATTTATACGATATATATAAATTGTAAATGTTAATATTATATATTATTTTTCAGGTGTTGAGAGAAGCGCGGCAAGATGCCGGAGGGCGTGGCGAAGGACGGCAAAGAGGCCAAGGCGAAGGCCAAGGAGTCGCCGAAACGCCGCACCAACCTCGCCAAGCTGAAAGTGGAACTGCTCGATGGATCCACCATGGAATTAGAGGCAGATGTAAGTTATTACTAAGTTATTTTTGATCTTAGAAATAAGCAATACTATATTTTTCTTCTGATATTATTATGCGTTATTCACACAAAGATTAAAAAAATAGTTTTTGTTTTCGAGTCCGAGTTGTTCAATTTAAACGTTTTCAAAAAATATGCTAATATGTATTTTTGTTTTGTTTTCACGCTTAGATAAAGTGTATGTAGCTCTCATGCTTCTGTTAGCTTTAGGAATATTATATTTTAAATTGCGGAATCGAACCCTGCATTTCCGAGGCCGTCGTCGCACAGTAGGACAGCTACTTTAAAGGCTATCCGTCGTGGGTTTAATGCTCTCTAGAAAGAAGGTAGAGATTATTCTATTTAAATTATTTTTATTTCTTCGCTCTGATAAGGCGAAGCGCGGCGTTTAGTACCTGCGCCGAATACATAATGTCCCGAATTCAGACATTAATTGTAGAACGGAGTGTCTTGACGCTAGGTTTTTTTTTGATAGTAGGATATTCGACATAAACAGTGAAGCTGGCAAAAAAAGAATTAATTATATTATACTGAAAATAATATAAATATTATCGATTACATATAACATATTCATGTGATTATTCATGCAGATGCACAAGCGTGCGACTGTAAACGTGACAAGTTGTGGTTTCCTATTCTACTCCAGGAAATCAAATAACAGAGCGAGGAAATGAAAATATTAAATAATATTTAATATTTTCATTTCCTCGCTCTGGTAATAAGATAAAGCGCCGCGTTGAGTTCCTCAAATTGGCGAAAGTGGGGAACGGGAATGTTAAAAGAGAACAGAGGGTCTTAACACTAGGTTCTTTGATTATCTCTGCCTACCCCTCTATGTGTGGGATACAGCGTGAAGCTACAAAAAAATATTAGTGAGCTGAGAAGATTATAATTTATTCAATACGAGGCTAACTAATAATATCATTAAAAAATTTTATCGTCCATAATGTCACATTAATTTTCCAAATTTATGAAATTACAGAGAAAAATCCGTGGGCATGAGTTGTTGAACAAAGTGTGTGAGAGTCTCAACCTGGTGGAGAAGGACTACTTCGGACTGTTATACGAGGACCGGGGGGACCCCCGCGTGTGGATAGACCTGGATAAACGTGTTTCTAAGATGTTGAAACGTATGTATTTATTATTTTTGAAGTGAAAACTTCTTTAATGGCGTTGTGCATTTTTTGTAATGGGTAAAAAATTTTAACTCGCGTTAGGACTCGTGACCTGATCGAAAATTCGTAAGACGAAATTGTCATGTTTGTGTACAATAGGGCATACAAAAATACTTACCTAACTGGAAGCTTATATATTGCTTATATCATCTCCATTTTCATCGATTTTCTACCAGTTGCCACCTTTTTTCCCTTAAAATTCGGAGCACAGTGGTGCCAACAGGTGGTATCGCGCCATCTTTAGACGCCTTGTAAGATCACGCGTAGTTTGTAATCATAGGCTCAATATCTACTAGGCAGAAATTAAAGTTAAAGGCTTCCAGTTAGGTAAGTGATCTAATATGCGTTTATTTCTGGTAAAATGCTGTAATTAAAAACTTGCCGTAACTGGAAGCTTTCATATTGATTTTAAGAGAACGGAATGTTTAAACACTAGTTTCGCAGTTTCTTTCTGTCTACTCTGCTATGTGCGGGATACAGAAAGAAGCTAACAAAGAGATAATATTATTAATATGTTGGTTTTTCAGATGAGCCGTGGGAAGTTCGATTCGCAGTGAAGTTCTACCCTCCCGAGCCAGCGCAACTGCAAGAGGAGCTCACTCGGTACCAACTCGTATTGGCCATCAGGAAGGATCTGCTAGAAGGTATGTGTCTGAAATATATAGTATCTTTTGTAAGAAATTTTGCTTGCAGTTTGAAGATCATTTGATATTGAGTATTATGTGACGAAACAACGTGTTTTAGTTATTAATATTGTTCAGTATTTGAATCATTAAGGTTTTAATAAAAAAAGAAAAGCGAAACGAAAGCTTAACTCAAAAAGTACTCAGATTTTAACTAACATTTAATTGGGACAATATACTCCTGCTTATTTGAAGTCGGTTAAAAAAAAACAAAACTTGGTGGGTGCAGTTCCAAAAATTGGTGTAAAATATTTGTGGAGCTATAATTAATTTATTCCAAGGGGTCGGACCTGTTACTATTGCTTTTACAATCAGACGTGTATAAAGTTGTGCCTATGTTTTACTCTGTAATATAAGCCATATTACTGTACTTTCATCTAGATCCGTTTAGTAGATTATGCGTGAAAGAGGACTAATAGATAATATGATAAAGATAATAATTAGGACTAGAAGCCCTGTTTACGCGTTGCTTACGCGTATGCGTTACAAAAGTGTATTTGGGTGCGTCCGGATGGTCAAACTGCGTAGTCGAACTAATTTGTCCAACAAGGCAATTTTTTTCAGCTGGTCAAACTTTCGATAGTAAATTGTTTTTATAACTGTTACATGCTGTAAATTGAGTACACTGATGATGAATATAATTTTAATTATTTTAATCATTTACGAACCGCCAAATATCTTATGATGTGTTCCGGTTCGATGGAATGTAAGCCAGGTTTTCCCCTTTCCCACCCATCCTTTCCCCAAAATGTGGTGGTTCCGATAGCGGACTACTACATTATCCTCCCTTTCCATCTGTATCCTCTAGGTTGGCAACGCATCTAGTACATCTCTTGTGTTGTAGATGTTCATGGGCGAAGGTAACCACTTACCTGATGATTATAGAAACTTGAACTTTTCTATCTTTTCCTGCCCAGGCCGTCTCCCGTGCTCAGCGGTGACACACGCACTTCTAGCCAGCTACCTCCTACAATCTGAGTTGGGTGACTACGAGGATACGGAGGTCGGAGCCGGACTCTGTAAGCAACTCAAGCTGGTGCCGCCCGCCTCCTGCACCCCCGACCTGGAGGAGAAGGTCCTAGAACTGCATAAAACGCATAGGTAAGAGTGGGGAAAGTGGGGGAACTTTTGAAATTTGCGTATAGCAGGATATTTAGAGAGGGCGTAGTATTGAGACACTCTTTCCATCTTTTACTTGAAATCGAGATATTGTGTGTTGGAAATGAAAACAATCACTTAAAGGGGATTGAACTAAAATCAATCATGCTTACAGTTAAATGTTGTCCCACTAAGCTACGTTGGACTCTAGATTTTGTAGTTGCAGGGAAAATTCGAAGTTATTTTAGATTTGGTTAATCTTTTGCTTTAAAAAGATAAATTTTAATTTGATAATAGATAGTCAAGGCTTTAGAAATGTTTCAGTTCACGAAAGTCTATCATTACTACGTGTATTTTTTTATATATTACAACTTAGTACAAATAATTTTTAATATTATTTATTTTTTTATATACTTTTGTTATTGAAAGTGATATTCACTAACTAGGGATGAGATATATATATTTTGAACATTACTGGATTCAAACCCGCGGCTCCGTAAAATCTGGCTTAAGATGAGAAGAAGTTGTACCTCTGCAACAAACTACTTTTTAAAGTGTTAATTACATACTTAGGATAAAAAACTATTAAAAAATGATTTTTTAACGTACTCGTATAAAAAATTAATCATAACAATAAAGATCTTTTTTTGAGCGATATGTTTTTATATTTCATAGCTACTTTTTTTTTTTTTAGGTATTTTCGTAAGAAGATTTTTACAAATAGTTCTTACACTAGATTTTTTTGTATTATTATATTTTTATCTTTTTCAGAGGTTTCACACCAGCGGAAGCGGAACTAAACTATTTAGAGAATGCTAAGAAGTTGGCCATGTACGGTGTCGACCTCCACCCGGCCAAGGACTCGGAGAATGTGGACATAACACTAGGTGTCTGTTCCTCCGGTCTCCTCGTGCATAGAGAGAAGTGAGTATTTTATACATAAGTTGAGTGTCTTTTTTGACAAGTAATTTTTAAGTTATTCGTAATGTTTTCTATTCATGGCATTTTATTTATAAGAGTTATTTTTATTTTAATAATATAGTAGAGAAGGGAAATGTCAAAAGAGATCGGAGTGTCATAACACTAGGTTCTCTGGTTCCTCTACGTACCCCTGCTATGTGCGAGACGCTAAAAAAAATATAACATATTATTTTGTCCCCAGACTTCGCATCAACCGTTTCGCGTGGCCGAAAATATTAAAAATAAGTTACAAAAGGCACAATTTCTACGTAAAGTTACGGCCCGGAGAGTTCGAACAGTTCGAGTCGACGGTCGGATTCAAACTGGCCAACCATCGCGCTGCTAAGAAACTGTGGAAGACGTGCGTCGAGCATCATACTTTCTTTAGGTGAGGATATTGTTTTTTATGAGTGATTTTCATATCATATCGTGGTGTCGCGGCGACAGATCGTGGGTTCGATTCCCACTTTAAGAAATGAAAATATTCCTCACTGGCCTCGCGTATTAATACATAGATAATTGTCCCACCAGACTGATGTCCCCCGAGCCGGCCCCCAAGCCGGCGCTGTTCCCGCGGCTGGGCTCGCGCTTCCACTACAGCGGGCGCACGCACTACGAGTCGCGCGCGGCGCCGCCCCGACGCGCGCCGCCGCACTTCGCGCGCACGCTGTCGTCGCGGAGACTGTCCTCCAGGAGTGCGGACGGTGAGTACTCACTAGTGTACCACTGAACAGAAACTGTCTCGACACTAACTACTGTTCTCTGTCACTACCGTGCTGTGCAAGAAAAATTATTGTTTTCTTTACTAAATTTATTATACCTTTTATAAATAATATATATTTAGCACCTGTCGTGGCGCAGAGGTACAAGCGTGCGACTGTAAACGCGACAGGTTGTGTGTTCGATTCCCACTCCAGAGAATGTAAAATTTTAGTATTTTTATTTCCTGGGTTTGGTAACAAGGCAAAGCGCGGCGTTAAGTTCCGCCACTCAACAATGCCTTAATTCAGCGGAAAGTGGGTAACGGAGTGTCTTAACACTAGGTTCCCTCTGCTTACCCTGCTATATGCGGGATACAGCGTGAAGCTATGTATGTGTATAAATAATGTAGTACACAGACAAATTACATAATAAAGATGATTAATAGTTCTTAGAAACGAGCGTGTGGTGATTTATTGTTTGTTTGTAATTGCTAGCGCTAACTGGAATTACTCATTATGTTAAATTGTATGTATAGATTTTGATAAAAATGTTTAAAAATATGTGGAAAAGGGAAATGTTAGAGAACGGAGTGTCTTAACACTAGGTTCTCAAGTTTCCTCTGCCTACCCTGCTATGTGCGGGATACACCGTGAAGCTATGTATATATGTATCTCATGTATGTCACTTTATATAAAAGTGCATGTGCATGGTAGTGCGTGTCATATTTATTTTATTAATATAATGTATTTTTATAGTTTTATTATGAAATAAATATAAATATTACTTTTCTGGGTTCTTTCACAAAAGAAAAGAAATTTAACATTTTATCCCGCACATCGGAATAGTCAGCAGGGAGGATCAGTGAGGAGTGATAAGACACTTGGTTCTCATTTTTTCACTTAAAATTCAATTCATTGCGTGTTAAGTAGCGGAACTCAATGTCGCGCTCGGTCTTGCCACAAAAATTGACAAAGTGTGGGAAAATGAAAATTATTTAAATATAATCATTCCCTTGAGTGGGAATCGAACCCACAACTAAACGTGCTTAGTTGGATTATATCCTGCTTAACTTTCCCTAATGTGCCTAATTTCTTACTCCATTTGTAAAATTTTGCCCAAACTTTTTCCTTTTATTACTATGATGACATCTTTTATTCATCATGACCTTGACTAAGACATTTGAGTCACAGTATGACGGTCAGTGTCGATGCATTAGACAAAAATACTTTGTATAATTAGACGTGATGTAGTAATAATACATTACCGTATAATCGTATAATGCATGTATGTATGTGTGTATATGTATGGTGAATCATGTTTTTTCGGGATATTATTTAGGGTCTAATTTTTTTTTTATTAGTGTTGAGTATGATTTTTAAGTGAAATTTATTTAGAAATGCTGTCTTTGAAACTCGGTGTAACAAAAATGCGTCACGATAAAAACATTATAAAAAATGTTTTGATTTTGATAATATTTTATATTCTTGGTAGTATTCGTAGTGTCCCCACTTTCGTCTAGTCATTGTATTTTTTCGTGTATTACGCAATAAAATACAAAAAAATGTAATACTCTATATTCATCCCATACACTCCTCTACTTTACCTAATTTTCAACTTCTGCCGTGTTAATTATACACATTTTAAAATATTTTGTTCATCATATCACTAAATTAACGTATTTAGTGAGACGGTAGTGATATATTACTCTGTATAAAAAGACTTTAAGTTATTGATGACAATAGCTATATGTCGATGTCATATGCTACAAATGTCTAATTTATCTCTATATACTTATGTGTGACTCATTTGTTTTGTCACATGTTTTTTTACGATGACTATTAGTGTTACAGTGTTATTTTTTTCCATTGAATGAATATTTTTGTTTTTATTTACCTATTTGTCCTTTTGTTATCTTGTGGTTTTTCAATTTCTCTGCGACCCTTAGTTCTCTTTCCGAACTGTTTACTTTCCGCCTTAGAGGACGGCATTATATGTTATGTGGCGATACTTAACTTTGCACTTCTTATCAGAGCGAGGAAATTATCAACGACAGGGAATCGAACCTTTACACTTTATTTAAAATATTTATTACTATCTTGTGGTTGCGTTTCAGCAGAAAGGGAAGAATTTATTTACAATTTTTTTTTTTAAATTAAAATCCTTATAAATTATAGATTATGTAATTCAGATGTATAAGCTACACTACTGTAAAATCCCATTTAAATCTGTTCAGTAGTTTTTTGGATAAAAACTAACAGACATCCATACATCCATACAAACTTTCGCATTTGTTATCTTAATATTATCAATAAGAGGCCGTCTTAACAGGCCGGGCAAGGAGGTAAAGCACGGTGTTGAGTTCCGCCACTCAGCACGCAATACCGCGGAAAGTAGAAATGTTCCTTCTGTAGGATAGCAGGGTAGGCCCTGCTATGTGCGGGATACAGTGTGAATTTATAAAAAAATATTAATAATTTGAATAAATTAACTCATTCTACATAACACCATCCAATCACAACTAAAATGAGGTAGACTTTATTAATACTGTTTGCTCACGTAATGTGCTCGATACAACGTAAATATATGAACTCTAGTGGCTTACTCAGTTTTGAAGTAACTCGCCTAGAATACACTCATTTTTGCTAATTTTTTGTTTTCGGAAAAATTATCACGAATTATTAAATTTTTTTGGGCAGTTTTCATTTTTTTTCCACATAAAAAGTAGAGGTAGATCGTAGTGTCAAAACACTCCATATTCGTCGCTATAATTGTTTTTTTTTTATTAATTATTTGGTGGATTTCGAAATTATTTTGCTAGGAAATAAAGGTTTGAGTCGTTTTTAGTGATTTCAAGTGTTAAAATATTTTTCTTTATTAATCGATTATTTAAATTAATCGATTTGTTTGAAAGTGTGTGGTTTATAATTGTTTAGTGAAATGGTATTCAACGATTGTTGGAATCCGGCTTGTACGTCGAGTAAGTGTTGTTGATTATTTTCAGTGTATTTTTTAGAAACATGTGTTTGTTTTTTTAAATTAATGTAACGAAAATGCGTCACGGTAAAATAAACATGAATATGTGTTTATTTTCATGAATTCTCATATTTATACAATCGCAATCAAAAAATGTTTAGGATTATCGTGATATCTTATTATAATTTTGAAAATAAAAAGCGTCTAGTGATGAATCACTCCGTTATTTACTTTTCGGTTAAGAGGTTTAGGCCAAATCTGACTATGAGGGGAATTTCTAGGAGTAGGGAAGCACTAAGATTTCCTGAAATTACTTCGGAGACAGGAAAAGACGGGATTTTCAGAAAAATATTTTCTTTTCTTATTGTTTAGCTTCTCGCTTTTTCCCACATAGTAAAAATGAATGAACGTTGTTTTAGCAAAGCAAATAATTTATTTATAACCATTTCACCGAGTGGGAATGGAACTCAGAACCACTCGTGCTTACTATCAGTGAATGTCCCTCTGCGCGATGATGGCTCTCTACGAGTATATCTGGATTTTACATACTATAATAAATATTACGGAAGATAAAGACATAAAAAATAATAAATATTTAAAGACAGTCATATCAAAGTCAATGCAAACGAAATCGCGGGCGGCAACTTATAGTTAATTAATATAAATATATTCTTAAAGTGACGCCTCTTGCAATCCGTCGTGGACGTTCGCGGATTCGAATCCTGCTACGTTCAAAAATGTTATACGTTTCTTAATATTATTAACCCGCAACTCATTTTTGAAGCACTGATTCACTTGAATGGTTAATATTTGTATAAATACTAAATAAAAATTTATTAATAAATAGTTTTTATTTCTTTATTCTTATTTAAATGTGTGAATAATACTTTTAAAAATATTCAAGATTGATTGAGATTTCAATCTATAACCAAAGTGCTCTGAGTCGACACGTTACAACTGAGCTACTATGGCTAATATTATTTAAGAAATTCTTTTGAAAAATGAGTGGACTATAATTAGTGGATTTTTGTATTTGTATAGTTATATTACGTAGAGTTAATGTTTATTTGTATTGCCAATAATATATTTACCGTTTCTTAACACATTTAAGAAGTGGACTAATTTTGAAGATTTTATATAAAGACGAGGTATAAACGTAACTTTTTTACATTGATTTTAACACAAAGTCCTGTTATTTACCATTCCTGTGGGAATTTCAGGAGATCTTCTCTAGTAGTGTAGAGTTCTGCCACATTATCCGAGTCTTTCTGTCTCTCTATTTCCAGTCTTTCTTGTCTCGTTCATTCAATAGTAACTATCTATCTAGCGTATCACACACGTATTTCGCTTTAAATATTGTTGGTGCTTATGATTCAATCCTTTCACTTAGAAGGTTGCGTTGCTGAAATCTGACAGCAAATGTATACTTTTTTTTTTTTTATGGATAACGGATGGCAAACGAGCAGAAGGACCACCTGATGGTAAGTGGTTACCTTCGCCCATGAACATCTACAACACCAGAGATGTTGTAGATGCGTTGCCAACCTAGAGGATACAGATGGAAGAGGAGGACAATGTAGTATTCCGTTCTCGGAACCACCACATTTTGGGGAAAGGACGGGTGGGAATGGGAAAACCTGGCTTACATGCCATCGAACCGGAACACATCATAAGATATTTGGCGGTTCGTCTTTGACATGATAGTGGTCACGCGCCAGACGGAGGACGAACCTCCTACCACCAAACAAAATGTATACGTGAAACTACTAGCCATAGAAAGCTGAATTTTAGCTTGTAGATTCCATGAGGAGTGTAGCGGACCGCTAAGGGAGAATTTCTCAAATCTAAAATAATAAACCGATAAAAAAACGAGATTTTATTTTTACAGTCCACGCAAACGAAGGTGCGGAATACCGCTACTTTATTTTAAATTAATACATACTTAGCTTCACGCTGTATCCCGCATATAGCAGGGTAGACAGAGGGAACCTAGTGTTAGGGCACTCCGTTCCCCACTTTCCGCCGATTTGAGGCATTGCGTGCTGAATGGCGGAACTCAACGCCGCGCCTTGTTACCAAACCCAGGAAATGAAAAATTCCATTTCCTGGAGTGGGAATCGAACCCACAACCTTTTGCGTTTGCGTGTCAGGAGTTATATTTATTAAATTATAATTAAGGAATGCTTAATATTTTTTATTTACTTTCACGTTCTATCCCGCAAGTAGCAGGGTAGGCAAAGTAAACCTGAGAACCTAGTATTAAGACACTTCGTTCTATTACCATTTTCGTTTCTCCATTATTCGCCGAATCTAGACATTGCGTGCTGAGTAACGGAATTCTACGCCGTGCGTAACTTAATAAATTGTGTTCAACAATTATTTATGTAAGCTTTTACAATTTATTCATAATTTTAGAGACCTTCTCATAATTTTCTAGTGATTTTTCCAAAAAGCTACCATTCCATTACATGTACATAGCTATACTAGGTACATACGTAATTCTTTTCAACACTCGACTGTATATACATTTTGCAGTAGAAGCTAAATTTAGAACATTTTAGTGAACCAGTACAGTGAGTGGCGTGTTGTGTTGTGCCGACGTCTGTCCGATAACTATTTATGTTGTTTTTGGGTATACATAGAGGTGAAAATATTATATTATTTTAGTTTTTATCGAATTTTTTACATATATTAAATGTATTTTTATGTTTTAAATGGATTATTTGGACATATAGAGTAGATTATTCATGATTACTGTTACAGTAAATGAAACGTATCGCATACGAAAATGTATATTAACATGTAAGCGATTAAGCTGGTTTAAATGGTTTCATTTAAAACATGGTAAAAATATTTTTAAATTTCTTTCTTAAAAATGTTTCTCTTGTATTATTTTTTATATGTTTTAAACCATCAAAATTATTTATACTTACTTCACTATATATTTGTATGCTTATATTTATGGGGAACCGAAACGTGAAAAGAGAACAGAGTGTCTTAACTAGGTTCTCTGGTTCCCTCTGCCTACTCTCCTCGAGGAGACTGCCTACTCTCCTCCTAGTGCGTGGTATAGCGTGAAGTTAAAAAAATATATGGACCTTTAGACCGTTTTTATGAAAATTATGTGCTTCGAGATACGTGTTGTTATTTCTATAGAGTAGAGCGCAGAAAGCTGATATGTTTTTTATAATAATTCATTAAACATACATACATACATAGCTTCACGCTGTATCCATATATAGCAGGGTAGGCAGAGGGAACCTGAGAACCTAGTGTTAAGACACTCCGTCCCCACTCTCCGCCGAATTTGAGGCATTGCGTGCTGAGTGGCAGAACTCAACGCCGCGCTTTGCTTTGTTACCAAACCCAGGAAATGAAAAATTCCATTTCCTGAATTGGGAATCGAACCCACAACCTGTCGCGTGTACAGTCGCACGCTTGTGTCTCTGCGCCACGACAGGCGTCATATAGGATAATTCATTAAAGATATATAATAATATAATAAATACATAAAATTAGTAAAGTATATTACGCTCCACTTCCATATACTTGCTGTATAAAGTGACATACACGTTGCTATGGTAACACACATCATACGTGTCGACGGTGCAACACACAGCAAAATGTTTATTTTTTATTTATTATTTTATATTTTTATTAAACTCTTTCTTTTTTAATATTTATCGTCCATTAAATAAGTATCGTCGTCAGCCAGAAGACGTCCACTGCTGGACATAGGCCTCCCCCATAGATCGCCATGTAGCACGACTGGATGCCTCCTGCATCCACCGCTTTCCCGCAATTTGGACTAGGTCGTCGGTCCACCTAGTAGGGGGCCGTCCCACGCTACGCCTTCCGGTTCGTGGTCGCCACTCGAGAACCTTTCTTCCCCATCGGTGTAATAAAAAATAAATAAGTATGTTACAATACTATTACTACATATTAAAAATATATATTTTCATTCAACAGCCTTAGCTTCGGGCGACAAAGATGAATCTATGCCGGAAGCTGCGAAGCGTCACACGATGCCACCTCAACCTGCGCCCAGACCCACCATCAAGGACAAGGTACGTCATAAATTCCCATAAATTATCACTTATTACCAAGTAATATTAGTCTAACTATATTCTTACTACCATTAATTAGTTGACGATTGAAATAATTATCATAGTTTATTTTATAGCGATTAGCTGTTCATATTTTAAATTTGTTTTCTGTGAGAAATGTAAACAAAAGTATCGAGTTATTTTTAGAAGTCATTATGAATGTCATTTTCGTAAATATATTAGAATTTCGTGTTCATATTTTGATAATAACGTGGATAGGTTGATAAGTCGACTTGTTTTTTGAATATTATTATTTTTTTTTTTTATTTTATGGCGAAAATAAGTGACTGAGCTTAAAAAAAATTGAGCAAATCTGATTCTTTTAGGTCTAAAAGTATTTAATGGAAACAAAATTTATATAAAAAATATGTGTCTTCGACTTATCAATTTATTAACGTCTGGTTTTTATATTTTAGCACAATTCGAACCTACACCTTATGTGTTGTAGTTCAGAGTGCTTTTACTAACTAAGCCATAGGTACTTTTCGAATATCACAAATTCATAGTTTAACGACATTTTGATATTTTTAAAGTGTTATTCACACACATATTTGCGGTAAGAAAAACATTTTTTGAAAGATGTATAAAAAATTGAACGTAGCGGGATTTGAACGTATGGCGTAGTGGTTAGAGCGCTAGGCCATTTTTTAAGAGGCGCGGGTTCAAATCCTGCTACGTTAAAATTTTATACGTTTTCTTGAAATAAATAAAGAATTTTCAATACAAACATATATTTTTAATACAAACGTTTATTTTTTATAGTGTGAATAGCACTTGCATTACGTTTGGTAACAAGGAAAATTATATATAAAATTTTCTTTGCAAATTACTTGGTATTTTTATTATTGAGAAAGCATCTGGTTTTCATGAAAATAAGCGTTTTCATATAAATTAGAATTTTACATTCACCGGTGAGGCACGTTGATTGGTTGTTATGAGTAACTCAATTATAACTAGTGGTTGCAGGTTTCACAATATACAAGTATATAGTAAATATATAAGAAATATGTTAGAAATGTGATGACAGTGTCTAACTGACAGCAAACGAGATTGGTTGTAGGTTCGATTCCCATTTGGGGGAATGATTACATTTAAAATATTTTCATTTCTTAGCTTTTTCAGTAAATCAAATTAAACAAATAGAGTATATTGATACTATTTTGAAAATGTAGTGACAAATCACTTTTAAAAAAAACGAAGAGTGGGTGACGCCATCGTGACGCAGTGAACGTGTACTGCGCGATAGCTGCGGATTCAATTAATGCTTTTAATTTTTTTCGCTTTTGGAACATGACATGGTAATGTTTCTTGAGACATCGCGTATTGAGTGGCGTAGCTAACCCTTCTCTTTCTGTTACCAGAGCGAGGATTTTTTTTTAACTTCACGTAGTATTCTGCATATAAGCAGGGCAGGGCGAACCTGAGAACCTAAGGCAATCCCGTTCCCCACTTTCCGCCGAATTGAGGCATTGCGTGCAGAGTGGCGGACCCAACGCCGTGGTTTGCCTTGTTACCAAACCCAGGAAAATGAAAATACTAAACTTCTTTTCCTGGAGTAGGAATCGAACCCACAACCTGTCGCGTTTACAGTCGCACTCTTGTGCTTCTCCGTCACGACAAGCGTCAGGAAATTATTATTTTTTAAATATAATCTGTCCCCGAATGGGAATCGAACACAACTCATTGTGCTTACAGTCAGACACTGTCCCACTATGCCACGATGGCCTAAATAAAAATAGCAATCTCTAAGAAAATTAGTGAAAATATATACGGACACGATGATTTACGCGAACACAAATATTATGAAATCTGTAGACCGCACCAAATACTTGGAATATCCGAATTCCATAGTTCCTTTAAAAATTGCATGTTACGCTTAAAAGTAAATAAATATAATGTATAAGTAACAGATGTTTCTACGACGTCATACATTGTAGATGTAACTTTAGATATTAAAAGAATGGGAGAGAAATAACACTCCTTCGTCGTCTTTTCTTGTTTATGTCAGTTTCACGCTGTGTTTCATGTTAAGACACTCTATCTTCCGCTTTCTGTCTGAATTTGTGTTTAATTGCGGATTTCAACGCCGCGTTTTGTCTTACCAGGAAAAATAAAAATATAGGCAGTCCTCGTACATACTGCGTATTAGGTTCTCGAAATACTCAACGTAAAAAAAACTCGTCGTCAGCCAGAAGACGTCCACTGCTGGACATAGGCCTCCCCCATAGATCGCCATGTAGCACGACTGGATGCCTCCTGCATCCAGCGCTTTCCCGCAATTTGGACTAGGTCGTCGGTCCATCTAGTAGGGGGCCGTCCCACGCTACGCCTTCCGGTTCGTGGTCGCCACTCGAGAACCTTTCTTCCCCATCGGTTGTCGGTTCTACGAGCGATGTGGCCCGCCCATTGCCACTTCAACTTGCATATTTTGAGGATTATGTCGGTGACTTTCGTTCTCCTACGGATTTCCTCATTGCGAATTTTATCACGCAGGGAAACCCCGAGCATAGCCCTCTCCATAGCGCGTTGAGTGACTTGAAGCTTCCTAATGAGGCCAACAGTAAGAGACCACGTCTCAGTGCCATAAGTCATCGCTGGTAACACACACTGGTTGAAAACCTTGGTTTTCAGGCTTTGGGGTAGTGTGGACGTAAGGATGGATCGAAGCTTCCCGAACGCTGCCCAGCCGAGTTGGATTCTTCGCGCGACCTCTTTGTCGAAGTTGGACCTACCTAATTGGATAGTTTGCCCTAGGTAAACATACTCGTCTACAACTTCGAGAGTATTGTTCCCAACAATAACCGGTATGGGTGGAACATGGATATTAGACATAATTTTTGTCTTCTCCATGTTCATCCCGAGACCAACCTGTTGGGATACTCTACTGAGGTCGTTGAGCATAGTACTGAGGTCCTCAAGCGACTCCGCCATAAGGACACTATATCATCGGCAAAACGAAGGTTTGTGATGTACTCGCCATTTATGTTGATGCCAAATCCTTCCCAGTCCAAGAGCTTAAAAACATCCTCCAAAGCATTGCTAAACAGTTTCGGAGATATAACGTCTCCCTGTCGCACGCCCCGTTGCAATGGAATTTGTTCCGTACTCTTGTCCTGGAGACGGACTGACATGGTGGCGTTGCTGTACAAACATTTTAACACTTCGATATACCTATAGTCAATTTGGCATCGCTGTAGGGACTGCAGTACTGCCCAAGTCTCGATTGAATCGAAGGCTTGCTTGTAGTCCACAAACGCTAGACATAGCGGCCGATTGTACTCCTCGGTCTTCTGTACAATCTGCCGTAGCGTATGGATGTGGTCCACGGTGCTAAAGCCTTTCCGGAAACCGGCTTGTTCGGGAGGCTGGAATTCATCAAACCTGCGTGCGAGACGATTCGCGATGACTCTCGAAAACAGCTTGTATACGTGGCTCAACAGTGAGATGGGTCTGTAATTCTTTAATAAGGTTTTATCACCTTTTTTAAAAAAAACTCAAGGGTCATGAATTCTCGTATGCCGGAAATCGAAACCACGTAAGTCGAGGGCTGCCTGTTTATATATAATTATTTCCCACACTTTTAGGACTATTTTCGCTATTTTACATTCGGCTCTATTATCTTTAGATAAATGTTTTTTTTATTAATCATCTGCAATGTACGACGGCCTATAATAATATCAATATATTGGATTAGTTCATCATCGTTATTTAATAGTGTTTGCACGGTAATGGGAGTCATCTGAGTCATAACATGTCTTGAGGAAAACACTAGCTTTTTTAAACATACTTACTAGCTATTTATTGGTATATTATGGCCAAATTACACTAAATATTTGTATATTTGCAGTCATAGTATAATAGTGTAAAGTTTTATCTGTTTAGTAGTTTTTGCGTGAAAGAGTAACAAACGTTGACTTGTCCTTACATATTCGCATTTATTGGGCTATTATTCGAAATAAATAATTTAATAGTGGAATAGTTTTACCAAATGAAATATATGTAAATTGGTTTTGCTTAATTCAAAAGTTTAATTTAGATTGTGGTACTTTATATTTTGAGATTAAATTAACGATTCGATAATGATTTTTAAGTAAAACCTAATAAGAATTGTTGAGGTTTGATATTCAATGTAAAGAAAACGACACTTAAAAAAGAGGTACATCTGTAGGAAAGGTTAAGACAGTTATACATTGCTTGTAATAAAAAAAATAATAGAAACAAAATACAAGATAATAAGAGAAATGTGACATAGAAAGTCATTCATAAAAGTTATATAGTTTCTCTTTTATTATATACAAACCAGACATACATTTTTGGATTTCAAGTTATAAATTTTAACTCAGTTTGTTAAAGTAAATTTGGCCACAAAAAAACGCTAGTGTTTCCCCTCACTCACTAACTAACCACGGGGACGCAGCTCCGCCGGCGGTCTGGCGGCGCGGCCTCCGCCTCGTCCGCCTCCTCCCTCGAGGGAGAATACTACGCTGATAAGGTGCTTTGTGTCATGTTCATATACATATATGTTGAGTAGACATAGTTTTTGTTTAGCTTCACGCTGTGTAATGTATGAGTATTTACCTATAATATTATGTACGTCAAAGAACACCTAAAACAACCATACACGAGCTTTGAGCCCTGCACGTCCAACATCTCTCTTGTCGGTGACACGAATCTCTGACAACTGCGCCCCCTCTACTAGTGTACATGAGGCAATGCTGTATATCTACTGAATATACATTACCCGCTGTAAACACGACAGGTAGTGGGTTCGATTCCCACTTCAGAAAATGAAAATATTAAATAATATTTCGTATTTTTATTTCCTCGCTCTGGTAACAAAGCAAAGCGTGACGTTGAGTTCGGCCACTCAGCACGCAATGCCTCGATTCGACGGAAAATGGGGACGGAAGTGTTAAAATAGAAATGAGTGTCTTAACATTAGGTTCTCTGGTTCCCTCTGCACTCTGCTATATGCGGGTTACAGCGTGAAGTTAAAAAAAACTACACTTTGTATACCATAGCAAGATAGGCATATGGAACCTAAAAACCTAGTGTTAAGACATCCTGTTCTCTTTAAGATTTAAGTGCCCCACTTTCCGTTTTGAGGTACTGCGTTTTGAGTGGCGGAACTGAACTCCGCACTTTTATTTGCTCGTGCCGGTTAGTAGAGCGAGAAAATGGAAATATTAATTTTGGAAATTATTTAATATTTTAATTTCCTGTAGTAGGAATCGAACCCACAACCTGTCACGTTTACAGTCGCACGCTTGAGACCGGGCTGGTAGATGCGATTGTATGTACAAATAGTAGTATATATTAATAAATTAAACTGTTTTAACTGGATTTTTTAGTATAATGTTTGATTTTTTTTACCTTCACGCGTAGCATGAGTAGTGAGAACCTAGTGTTAAGATCGGAGTATCCATTCGCTATTTATTTTTAAGATAAGACATTTTATGTAGCGGATCATAACGCCGGGTTTTTCGTTTATTTTAAAGCGGAAATTGATACAATGTTAAATATAATTATTGTTCCGATTGAGAATCGAACCCTCAAACAATCACGTTTATAGATACTGTTCCACTGTGCCATATTGGCCTTGAACGAAATTTTATTCTTATTTCTTGAATGTAGTTCTCGATTAATCAAGTTAAAATAGTTCTTAATATATGTAATAATTGTGAAAACAAAACTTACTAGAAATATGTTTTTTTAGAGCAGTTAATACATACATAGCTTCACGCTGTATCCCACATATAAAGGGTGTCCCAAAATTAATGCAAGATTTGAATTTGCTGATTATTTACAAATCTTGCGTTAATTTTGGGACACCCTATAGTAGGGTAGGTAGAGGGAACCCAGTGTTAAGACACTCTTTATAACGTGTTTTTTATCTTCACTCGAAAATCACATTTACAAAATTACAATAAGCTTTTGAAATTAATTTTTTACGTCGACGTAATTATCTATACTAGGTTTTTATACCAGGAAAAGATGTTATATGAAGAAGGTCTAGTTTATTACTATAGGATGGTTATCAGTGGCGAGGTGTCTATAAAACTCGGTTCCCAACGGCTTGCTTAACTTTTCAAAGTAAAAGTACGAGACCTAAATTAAGAAAAAAAGTTGCAATAAAAACAAGCTCTGCAACATTTTAAAGATCTAAAAAAAATGAAGGTCTACGCCAAAATTCGGTAGTGAAATTACTATATACCTTCACATCCTATACGAGCTTCCCTAAATATACCGGCTTCTCCTAAAATTATCGGTTTTCCTGAATATACATCGGCTTCTCTAAATTAAGCGGCTTGCCTAAATAATATTTTCACCCCTCGCCACTGATGGTTAATACTATTATGTTATTCTTAACACATTCCCGCAAAGTGCATTCAATTTCATCCTCCCCCTGAGAGATCCGAGGCAAAATGCCGGGCACTGCACTATTAGTACTATATATTAAGAGTTTATTTTTTGGACACGCACTTTTATTTTTTTTGTGTGATTTCACATTTGTATTTTTTTTTATTTTTGGCTATGGCATGTTATTATTATTCCAGCAACGCTTCATAGATTCGTATTTAGCTATTGTAATTTAAATATATATAATTTAAAAGCTAGAATAATGAAATATGTCCTAAACTTGTACATCAGTATGAATGTATGAACATTTTGTATGATTACATATTTATATGAGTATTTGCTATAATTCTAGAAGCCGCCTCCAGGTGCCGTGAAGGTGATGCCGACCGCTCCCGACAAGAAGGAGGAGAAGTTAGCCGAACGAAAACCAGCTGAGAATGGTTAGATTAGATTTTTTTTTACGTTTTAAGGTTTCTTTTTTTTATTTTTAATATAGTACATATTAGTGAATATATTATAATACTAGGTATATTTGTCTGTTACTGAATCCACGACCTGTATTTTAAATTAAGTTAAGCACTCATTGATCAAAATTTATTCTAAAACGTTATACAAAAAATCTCGGTCTATATGTAACTATCGAATGTGGCATTGGTAGGTTATTTTCAAATTTGGTTAGGTAGAAATAGAAGCTCGGCCTGCGGAAGTGAGCCTATACTTAGGTCGCAAATCCTAGACACTGCTTCGAGCTTCTCTTTCTATAACCTAAAATGAAATGCTAAAGAGTCTTTTGTCTCTTTTGCAGGCACAGATACGACCAGTGACCCTGGAATTACGAACAACATTGAAACGCCCAAAAAGTCAAAGGTAAAATATCAAATGTAAATACTCGTATAACATATTTTTTTATCTGTTTATACATTTATGAATGGTAGACAAGAGAAAGCAATTTTGTTTTAATGTTACAATTCAACAGTAGTTTGTGTCATGTACATCTTTGTAAATATATTCGTCTTAGAGGCATGCATTATATATATTCAGTTCGCACTCAATGTATGTGTCGATTGAGAAACTGCTGCCTTAGTGCTGCGTACACCGAATAAGTTATATAATGTAGCGATTTTTCATTTATTTTATGTGCAGTTTCTTATTTTATTTTTTTTCTTCCAAACACCCATTTCCTTATTAGGGAGGATTCGCGCTTTTCGGTAAAAAAGAAAAATCTCCCAAAGATGACAAGTCTCACAAAGAAAAATCTCCCAAATCAAAAGATAAATCTGAAAAATCTCCCAAATCAAAAGATAAATCTGAAAAGTCTCCAAAAGATAAATCGCCAAAAGATAAAGATAAGAAACTTAAAGATCCTAAAGCAAAGATCGCTTTACTTGACACGTCTAATGATAGCTCTAACCTTGACAGCTCTGTAGATAAAAGTCCCTCTAAAGGTGAAGATAAGCCAAGTTTCACCAAACCATATGAATATACTGACACTGAAAAGAGCCCAACACGAAAACCGTTTATCCAAGGGGCCTTTAGTTATGAAAAAGAACCAATTTCTGATGAAAAACAAAGAGGTTTGGATGATAATCAAAGCCCTGGAACTAGAAAAGCAGGACTAGCTTTTAATTATGCTCCTGGGGAAGATAAGAAGGTTGCTGAGAGTGCTGAAAAGAGAAAAACTCCTGAAGACTTAAGCAAACTTAAGACGCCTGGTATCGATTACGTGCAATCAGCAGCTTTAAAAGAACAAGCCAAGGCTCCTAGATCAGAACTAATTGACCCCACTCTAGCTTTATTGGATGCTGAAAGGGCTCATCATGAAGCACCCACAGCTATAGCACCAGTTGCAGTTAAAACTGACAACGAAATTCAAGTAGTAATAATTACTGGTAGATACAACCCTAAAACAAAGAAACTAGATGATGCCAATGGAACGATTCTTGTGACAAAAGGAACATTAAACAAGGCTACTGGCAAGATACAAACTGATAAAGAACTTATCAATACAAAATCTGGACAAATTAATTATACTGACCCGGCGACTGGAAAACAAGAAGTTAAAAACGGCCATGTTGATTCTAAGTCTGGTCATATACTTTTTACTTCTGGTGTTATTGATCCAAAAACAGGCAAATTAGATCCAACGTTGGCACAACAATATTGCTTTGTAGAAAAATTAAATGATAAAGTTGGTGCTAAACCTGGCAGAGAAGTTGATCTAGTCGTAATAACTGGTAAATATGATGGAAAGCACAAAAAATTAGACGCATCTCATGGACACGTTGAAGTATCGAGGGCCATTGTTGCGCCGGATGGTACTGTTCATTCGAACTATGGCTTAATAGATCCAACCAATGGAAGGATTGACTATATTGATCCAAAGACAGGCAAACAGGATCCTAAACAGGCTTACGTAGATTTGAAAACCGGTAATCTCCTTGTTACGACTGGAGTTACTGATCCTAAATCAGGAAAGATTGATTCTTCTTTAGGGCAACAATTTAGCATTGTTGAGAAAGACGCTACAAAAGCAAACAGAGAAGTGAGATTAGTTGTTGTTACAAGCAAATATGACCTAAAGAATAAAAAACTCGACCCGTCCTTTGTTCATGTTGATTCAATCAAGGGAGTGCTCAGCGGGGCAGATGGAAAGATTTATACTGAGTATGGTGTGATTGATCCAAGATCTGGCGATATTCAAATAACAGATGCTAAGACAGGTAAGCAAGAAGTTAAACGTGCCACAGTTGACACAAAAACTGGTAATCTTCTTTTACTATCAGGGGTTATTGATCCCAGAACAGGTCAGTTAGATACTACACTTGGTCAGCAGTACAGTATCGTTGACAAACCCACATCAACATTCGCGGCATTACCTGGGAAAGAAGTTCAAGTTATTGCAATTACTGGAAAATATGACACAAAGAATAAAAAACTAGATAATCCTAATGGTTTCGTAGAAATATCGCAAGGTATAATAAGTGACAAAGATAGTAAAGTTCACAGCAACTTTGGTGTAATGGAGCCTAATACTGGAAAGATTTACTACACAGACGCCAAAACAGGCAAAAGAGACTCTAAACAGGCCGTAATTGATCCTAAAACCGGTAGTTTCCTCCTAACTTCTGGTGTTATTGATCCAAAAACAGGCAAGAGTGACTCTTCTCTAGCTCAGCAATTAGCTATTGTTGACAAAGATGCTCCTAAAGGTATTCCGGACAGACATGTGAACTTGGTTATTGTAACATCGAAATATGACCTCAAAAATAAGAAACTTGACTTAACAAATGCACACGTTAATACAATTTCAGGAACTTTGGACGACGATGATAAGGTTCACACTGAATTGGGTATTATAGATCCAACAACTGGTCAAATTACCGTGGCAGATCCAATAACTGGTAAAAAAGAAATAAAGAAAACTACAGTAGATCCTAAAACAGGAAATATGCTGCTCACATCAGGTGTTGTCGATCCTAATAGTGGTATTGTTGATCCAACGTTAGGACAGCAATATACCGTAGTTAATAAACCTAAAGACACATTTGGTTCAATTCCGGGCAAAGAAGTTCAGCTTGTTATTATAACAAGCAAATATGATTCAAAATATAAGCGATTGGATAGCCCCAACGGACATATTGAAACATCTCGTGCTATTGTTGCGGCTGATGGAAGAATCCATTCTAACTTTGGTGTACTAGATCCTAAAACAGGAAAAATAGAGAAAATTGACCCTGTGACGGGCAATCCAGAAGTCAGAAACGCTGTAGCCGATCCTAAGTCCGGTCATCTCATTTTAACAAGTGGTGTAACTGATCCAAAGACGGGTAAACAAGATTCATCGCTAGCTCAACAAATTATAATTGTTGATAAAAATGCTAAACCTGTTGAAAGAGCAATTCATCTTGTTATTATTACCACTAAATATGATCCAAGATCCAAAAAAATTGATCCAAGCTTGGGTACTGTAGAGACTGTAAGCGGAACAGTCGGGCAAGATGGAAAGATTCGTACAGAATTTGGTACAGTTGATCCAGCAACAGGAGAAATTGTAATTACTGATCCAAAGACTGGCAAAAAAGAAGTTAAAAAATCTGTTATTGATCCATCCACTGGTCATATGTTGGTTACAAGTAATGTTATTGATCCTAAAACAGGAAAAATTGATCCAATTCTCGCGCAGCAGTATAGTATTGTTAATAAACCTGTTGTGCAACATACAAAACCAACATCAAGAGGAGAAGTCCGTCTTGTTATTATTACAAGTAAATTTGACCCCAAAACTAGGAGTGTGGATGCTGGCGCGGGCACGGTTGATGCTGCCAAGGGATTCGTTAGCGTTGAAGATGGAAAAATACATACCGAGTTTGGTATTATCGATCCCAAATCTGGTCAAATATTATATAAAGATCCTATTTCTGGTAAGCAGGAGCTTAAACAGGCTGAAATTGATCCTAAAACTGGAAACATCTTAGTAACTGCCTCAGTTACTGATCCTAAGACAGGTCAAGTTGATCCTTCCTTTGCTCAACAAATAGTAATAGTTGATAAGCAAAATATATTGTCTAAAGTAGCGCCAGTATCTCAAAGGTCTAGTTTACCTCCATCTAGGCTTACTCCTTCTCCTGTAAAAACTCCTGCTACTACGCCAGTTCAAACTCCACTACAATCACCAGTGCGTACTTCTTCACCCATTGTAAGCCAACTTCAGAAAGCATCGCCAGTTACTTCAGTTAGTCCAATGACTCCTACTAAACCAACAATGGCCCCTCCTGAACCGCCCAGAAAGAAGATGGTTAAAATTATGGTTATATTTACTAGATTAGACCCTAAAACTAAAAAACCTGATTTCCATACTGCGGAAGTTGAACATTTAACTGGTGTACTTGATCCTAATGGTCTTATTGAAACTAAATACGGTGTTATAGATTCTAACAAAGGTAATATCGCATTAACAGACTCTGCAGGTCAAAGACAAACTAAAGATGGGTTAATACTTAACGAAACTGGGCAGATATTTATAAATTCTGGCGGAATTGATCCTAAAACTGGCAAAATTGATTCTAACATGGGTATGATTGTGAGTATTGCTAAACAAGATGATCCAGTTGTTGAAATAACAACTATAACTGGTCCTGTTGACGCTAGAACGGGTAAAGTACATATTGAAGATGGTGTTGTCGAACACACAAAAGGGAAAGTGGATGCCGAAAGTGGCAATATATCTACCAAATATGGGGTGATTGATCCTTCAAATGGAGTAATATTTGTAACTGACGCATACGGAGCTCAAGACGCAAAATCTATTCAAATAGATGAAAATAATGGTCAAATTACTGTTATTGGTGTTGTAGATCCGAAAACTGGAAAAGTCGATGCTAAATTGGGACAAGTACTTGTTGTTGGTAGTCATATTGATCCAGTTGTCGAAGTAACAACATTTGCTGGCAAGATGGATCCTAAAAAGGGTATCATTGAGGCCAAACATTCAGTCATAGAAAGCAGCACTGGACAAATTAACCCTGACAACAATAAAATTGACACTAAGTATGGCCAAATAGATCTTGTTAAAGGTACTGTTACCTATAACGATCCTAAGACCGGCAGATTTGAGAGCAAAGATCTCAAAGTGGATCCAATTACTGGTCAGTTCTTATTAAGAAGCGGACAAGTTAATCCAAAGTCTGGAAAACCTGACAAGGATATAGGAAGATTGATGTGCCTAAGAATTATACAGACAAAAGTAGATCCAATTTCAGGAAAGCAGATTGTTGCAAATGACCCTAAAAACGTTAAAGTTGATCCTAAAACTAATCAGATATGGATCGCTGGACCAAAAGATCCCAAGACGGGAGAAGTGCTGTACACAGCAGGTCAAATTGACCCGAATACAGGATACATTATTACTATTTATGGTCGAATGGATCCTAAAACTGGAATCATTAGTAGATCGCCCGACGTAGAAAAATCACTCATTAAAATCGATCCCAGTAACGGCCAGATTTATACGGCAACTGGAGAAGTCGATGAAAACAACGAACCTCTTTATTCTGCCTCTCAGGTTGCGCCAGGCAGTGGCGAAATTTATACTAAGGTAGGCAAAATCGATCCACACACAGGCAAGCTTATTATCATCAAAATTTACGTTATTACACAAAAGGATGAGAAAGGTCGCGTCAAGGAACTTGATCCCAAGGAATGCACAATTGATGAAACGACAGGAAGGATAATTACTACTAAAACAGTATATGTTTACCAAATCATCGACCCAGTCACAGGTGAAACTATTGACGTTGACCCTGACGATCCAAGACTTAAAGGTGCTCGTACAACGGTTACACAAACCATGACACTATCAGGAAAGATAGACCCCATCACTGGCAGGATAAAAACTGAATATGGTGACATAGATCCTGACACCGGAGATATTGACCCTAGCACAGCCGTAAGAGACCCAGTAACCGGACAGCTGATATTGCACTACTCACAGATCGATCCATCTCACTTTGAAGACAAGAGCGGAAATTACACAATTGAAAAAGAAACCCACGATTTACCTGCTAACATTGACATCCAAACCGTAAACACACATAAGTTCTCAACATTCGGCAAAGACGAGAGTCCCGCCAGGGGAGATGAACCGAAAACCTTCACAGAGTATACGACAAGCGAGCATATTAGACATCAAGGTTACGTTTCGTCCTCCACTCCCCTGTCCTCCAAAATCCCGATTTCACAGCGGTCCAAGAAAACCCCTACCCCGCCAGTGGTCGTCAAGACAACCACCAAGCAACTGCTCACCAAGAACGACGAGGGAGTCACCCACAACGTGGAGCAGGAAGTCGAGAATCTTGGTACTGGTGAAGTCACCTTCTCGACCCATACGAATAAGGTTCGTTTCATACTATACATACAGTTCCAGTAACAGTTCATCCTTAAATGTTGTTTTTTTTATTTTAACTTTGTTGTTTTTTTGTAATATCTTTTTTTACTTTTTATTTGAGCTTGAAAGCTTCACTAGTAACCTCGTTGTTTCCATGTATATAGTTACATTCGTAATGCATGTTAGTCTAACTCTCACATTAGGCGGAAAGCTTAGAGCCGATGGAAGGCAAAAGTCCGTACGTGACCGCGCGGGCGGTGACCACGAGGACCGCGACCACACATCACGATTTGGACACAAAGGCAAAAACGCAGCAAATGGAGGAAAAAACCGTAGCTCACACACTGACCTCGTCGGCGACCAGGCAGGAGCAGAGAGTGCTGACCCAAGAGGTCAAAACCACCGTCACTACGGGAGATAAGGTACACTACGCATAATTTATCATTGGAAATCATCCCATGGCATGGTTTGATTTAATTTCCAAAATTTCTTTCCCAAACTTTCATTTTTTTTGTTTGTTTCTTTTGCTTTTGTATGGCAGCTTTTTCACGAATGCGCTTTTTACGAGCTACTGAAAGCTTTGAACCGGCGCTGCCATATGCCATAACACCACTAGTCTTAAGATGTTCAAAGTTTTATAATAAATACTCAAAAATGCAATTAATTTGATATTTTTCCAAGAAACCTAAAATATTTCCAAGTTTTTGAATATAATATGTATTGGTAAAGTGAAAAAGCCGCCATATCCTGCATGACGGATTATGTTCTAATTTATTTATTTTTTTCTCTCCCCAACCCGACATTACGGATGAAATAATTGCATGGTGTGAACCTCGAACCATTTGTGATAATCTGGATACCATCACCACAATTGGACATTTGGCACCCTAACCCGGATTCGAACTGGCACCTAATCGGAACATTTCATCCCTTATCATGACAATAGCTTACTAGACGCGACTCTCAGAGCTCAGTGAGTAGCGGAGACTCGGGCACTCCCATCGACTTGGAGGAGGGTGCGGAGGGACACTATTATGTCACTGTAAGTATATTTTAGTGTCTTTTTTTATATGAAGGTGGTTTGTAATTTAATTTATTATCAAAAAGATGAAAATTACGTCGTTACGATTACGTTACGATTTACGTCGTTTCAAGTTACGTCGAACATTGCTTTGACAATATTCCTCAAGCATACATCAATTGCTTAGATTTCTGGCATAGGCAAATTTACTTTCGTGTAGATCCTAACCCTTGAGTTTTACGGGTAAATATATGAAAAAATATGTCTCAACTTACGTCGTTTCGATTTACGTCGCATATTTTGAGAACCTAACATACTTAAATATGACGATTGCCTGTAATTTACACGAGAGAAGTGAAATTTCAGAAGTAGACGAGAGAATAAGGTAAATACAGAGTATCTTGAGTGTTAGTATAATTGGAAGTCTTATTATTTTTATAATACTTTTACTAAAATTAAAAATGAGTTTATATTTATGTTATATATTACATTAAAATTTAACAATTGAGAAAAAATATATATTATATTTTTTTGTGTTTCCATGTTTTCACTTTGAACAAATGAATACTATGGATATTCTGTCTCACTCTCTCGCCAAATTAATCCTATACATCTATCGTGACGCATTTTCGTTACACTTAGTTTCAAATCACAATCAACTGTAAAGAAGTTTCACTTCAAAAGATTTATTTTGGGGAAATTTGGTATAAAATTACAAAGAATCTTCATATATATATTTTTTTTTTAATAAAATGTGGTATTAGTATAAAAAAAAAAAAATTTTTTTTTAGGGTATTTAGATTTTTTTTTAATTTAAAAACTCGATATCTCAAACTGTTCATCATTTTAAAGGTAATAAATAAACGTTATTATTGTTCGTCAGAATGTTTTTAGACAGTATGTGTTTTGTGGCATGTATTGATTGACTTGTACATATATGTACCGGGCGTGAATAACTAAATAAGTCGACTTGCATGTTTTTTTATTGATTATATTTATGATTATTAATAGGAATTATGATTTTTTTTTAAATATTGTAAATAAATCACTTAATCAAAATATTTCAATCTTATCATAGACTTTTAGGTAGAAATGTATTTAAATAATGTAAATATACTAATTATAGATAGAATTTAAATTTAAAAATGCTTGCCCTGAAAAGTTTTATTTTCGATTTATTAACTTATACACGCCTCATACGATATATAGTGACGTTGTGTGTCAAATTGTATGGAACTAGATGCACGTTAGATTTCTTGTCATTCTCTTTCTATGATTTAGTTTTTCTATATATAGGCAATATATTTATATAAAAATCTTTATAAATTGTACATTTTATGTTATTCTGACACATAAGCTATATTACTGTAAAGTTTCATTTTAATCTGTTCAGTAGTTTTTAAGTAAGTGACAAACATTCATCTTTAAAAACTTTCGCATTTATAATATTAGTAAGATTTTGCAAGATAGGAAACGAAAAGTCAATGTAGTTTGTTTTTATTAAAATACAACTTGTCCTACCATGTACAGTTGTTTCTGTGTCTTAGGACACTCTATCTTTAATACAGATTTTCGTTAGGTGGAGAGATTCATGTTAGGTGGTAGGAGGTTCGTCCTCCGACTGGCTCGCGACCACTATCATGTCAAAGACGAACCGCCAAATATCTAATGATGTGTTCCGGTTCGATGGCATGTAAGCCAGATTTTCCCCTTTCCCACCCAACCTTTCCCCAAAATGTGGTGGTTCTGATAGTGGACTACTACATTGTCCCCCCTTCCATCAGTATCCTCTAGGTTGGCAACGCATCTACAACATCTCTGGTGTTGTAGATGTCTATGGGCGAAGGTAACCACTTACCATCAGGTGGTCCTTCTGCTTGTTTGCCGTCCGTTATCGATAAAAAAAAAAAATAAAAATAATACAGATTACGGATTAATTATTAAATTAGTTAAAAAAGCATAGCTCAGTGGTAAGAGAGAGCGTAGTGTTTAAGCACTGTTCATCATATTCCATCGTGGCCCATTGGGTCACTAACTGGGAAAAAACCTGGCTTATATGTCATCGAACCGAAACACATCATCAGTAAATTTCGATAAAGACATGCGTTTTTCTATCTATTTCTAAGTTACAGCATGATTTAGTATTTGCATGTTGTTTTTTTGAGAGGAACGTGAAATTTTGTTAGATTTTTAGTATTTGCCTCTGTTTTTTTTTTTATATTTGTGTAGTTTTAATACTATTTTTTTATATGAAGGTACGTTTTTTTTTTATTTTTTTATATTTCATATTTTTTAATGAACCTTTTACCTATGAACATTTTTTGAAATGTTTTTAATATATTTTTTAATTTTATTCTATTATACTATTATAAATACTATTTTGTTTACATGTGTATAGTTAGTACTTTATTGATATTTATGTAATATCAAAAAGGTGGTAGATATATTGATGCACTCAGACACGTCAATTAGCATTTAATTGAAATTAAATCGGTTTTATATGTTAGTCTAGTTAGTACCTTTATGTATTAAAAAAATATATAGATATCGTGTATATAAGCCAAGGCTATAATTTTAAAGGCTCTTATTTAAATATTTATTATTTATTTTGTTTCGTTAGACAAAGGAAAAATAGCTTTACACCTTTTCCATAGCAGGGTGATTCTAGTGTCAAGACACTCCGGTCTCCACAAAGTTTCTTGTAAAAAATGTAATTTAAAAAAATATATGGTGGTGCGATGCGGCGTTGAATTCCGCCATTCAACACGCAATGCTTCAATTCGCGGAAAGTGGGGAATGGAGTGACTTAACAATAGATTCTCTGGTTCCCTCTGCCTACCCGGCTATACGCGATAAAATGCTAAAAAAAAGTGATGGTGTTATGTGGCGTAATACATTACGTTACTTTTTTTTTTAAATATATTTATATAATTACATATATAAATAGTAAATAATTTTTTTTTTCATTTATTTAATATATGTACAGGAGCCGGGTTCGTACCGCACTACAACGAGCACGTCGGTGATAGGCAACGCGCCATTCGGCAGTATGGTGCATGGCGCTGCGGCTAGGGTAAGAATTATTATTATTATTATTCACCCCTTTTCCCTATTTCCACTCATCCTTTCCCTAGAATGTCCACCACATTCTAGGGAAAGGATGGGTGGACGTTCTAGGACCTGATGGCGTTCTGCCGCGGCCACTACATTATTTCACCCCCTTCCATCTGAATACAAGGTTTGCAACGCATTTACAACTCCTCTGGTGTTGTAGATGTCCATGGGTGAAGATAACTTACCATCAGTCCTTTTGATCTTTTGCCATTCTTTATCAATAAAAAGGAATATATATATATATGTACCTCAAGTTTGTTGCATTCTAAAAATCTTATATTTATTTTGTATTGCTTGATATTTTTTCATTTCAGTCTTTCGTTTTTTATTCACGAACGATTTATTGGTACAAAAAAATGGCTGTGTGTGGTATACCGCTAGTTTTACTAACACGTTCTTTTTGAGATATTGCATTTAATGTCGCGGAACTCAACGCCGCGATGTTTGACTAGAGCGTAGAAATTAAATCCCTCGGGGTGGGAATCGAACCCACAATTAATCACTTTAAAATTAAACCCTGTCTCAATGCGTCATGATAGCCTCTAGAAAATAGATAAAATATGATTTTTTGTTCCTTGTTTTTACAAATGAGTATTTATTTTGTTGGTTATAACAGATGAGCACAGGTCCTCAACCCAGTCCTCCACCAGTTGAGGCGGAGGCGGCAGAGGGTGAAGTGGTGTCCTCGCAGACCATCAGCTCTAAAACACGCACTGTTGAGACTATTACTGTGAGTATGAGATATTGTATCAAAAGTTTATCTAAACTGAAGTTTTTATATGGGAAAATAGTAAATATAAAATAAGTTAAACATTTAAGAAGCACGTATAAAAATTTGAACGCAGCGGGACTCGAACCCGTGCCTCTTGTCTCCTGTCGAAGCGCTCTCACCGCTAAGCTATGCGTTCTTATCCGATTATGTCAAAATTTTTATACGCTTGTTACAACTAAATTTTGATGTTAGTTACTTGTTATGATTAACACTTTAAACTATCAAAAATATTTATTTCTTTCTACCAATCGAGCTTCTTAGAAATAGTCTTTGGGTAGCTGTAATTTGTAAAAATCTCTCTACCCACATGATAACAATTATCATGGTTTTGCACTGTTATATAAAATAACATACATATTGCTAATTCAACGCTAAAAAAGGCCTCTGGTATTATTAATTATTCAAAATTAAGCGTAAATATATTTTTTTTAGAAATTACGAAAAGTATTAAGTTAGAATGGAATAATAACGTCTCAATCAATTAAAAATTAAAATTGAAAATCTATCAGAGTAATGTCAGCAATGTTTCCTAGTTGATAGTTGAATGCAAAAAGGGATGAGGGTAGTTTCGATGTTCTTTCCTCGCCATAGATTATGATTTCTAATAATATAATTTGTGTACAGTATAAAACGGAGCGTAACGGTGTGGTAGAGACGCGCGTGGAACAGAAGATCACCATACAATCTGATGGGGACCCCATCGACCACGACCGAGCACTTGCTGAGGCCATACAGGTAATATATTGAAAGAAAAAAAGCTTCACGCTCACGCTTTATCCTGCATATAGCAGGGTAGGCGGAGGGAACCTGAGAACCTAGTGTTAAGACACTCCGTTTCCTTAGGTAACTTTAAAAATTACTTAAGGAAACGGAGTAAAGTAAAAATAAGAAATAATGAAAAAATTCTTTGACAATAATATTTCTTTTTACATTTTTTTTTTAATTTAGTGTAAATATTTTCGCATGTTCTAGCTTTTTCTAGCATAAAAAGTTTGTTAAAGAAAATCTAGTGTCAAGATACTCCTTTCAACATTTACCACCAGAAATAGAGATATATTACGTGTTATGTAGCGGAACTTAACACCGCGCTTTGTCTTACCAAAGCGAAGTAATGGTAATAATTTATGAGTGGGAAATGAACCTACGACCAATCGCGACTCTTTCTCACGGCGCTATGATTCCTTGTAACATATTTATACCATAAATATTAATTAATTAATTAATAATATTAATTGTAATTTAATATTTTCAGGAAGCGACAGCTATGAATCCAGACATGACAGTGGAAAAGATAGAAATCCAACAACAAAGCACGCAGCCTTAACTCCCAAAGCGGCCATCTTGTTGTCGTGTTAACACGAAATGGCGACGCCTCAATGCCTTTTCAATATGACTGTAATCTGCTTTGCTATACGATGTATCGTACGATGTGTCTTAAGATAATGTCTTAGGATTGTTCTTATGATATATTTAAATACATAAAAAATATTTCACATGTTATTTATATCTTAAGACGCGTCTAAAGATATTTCCTGAGATATATATATCTTAATCTTATGATATGAGATATGAGTTACATAGTATCAAAGAAATTGTCAAATTTATCCAAAATGAGGTATTTATGTGGAAAATAGTAATATAAAAAGAAGTAAGAGTTTGTTCTCTTTCTCTCCGTTTCGGAGATGATTGTAACGTTTGTAATGCAGTTTAAAATGTAGCTTGGTATCACATATTAACTAAGGAAGAATGAAATTGGTAAATTGTCGGTTTTGATTAGAATTTATATGACTCATATTTCTTACGATATAACTTAAGATATAATGGTATTTATATCTTGAAATGCGTCTTAAGATATTTCCTGAGATATATTTAAGTCGTACGATATATCGTCGGACAGGCTTTCGGTGTTTCGAAGTGTAAATGAAACAATATATAGTTGTAAGTTACATTCACTGCGAATATTAATTAAGTTAAATATCGATTAATATATATTAATCGATTTTTTATATATATCGATGTTGTGTCTAAACGCACTCTCGATTCTTTTTTAAGAATGCAATTTAAATTGTATGTAAAAAATGAATTGTAAAGCATTTTCAAAGTTTAATCGATTTTAGTTATTAATTAGTAATAAGGCTAGTTTTGGCTTTTGGATTACGATGTTGCCATAGAAGGGATTTTTTTTTAAATGGTTACAATTTTTTTTATTAGCTTTAAACATGTCACGAGGTAGACCACCGTTTTTTAGAATAATTACTGAAATCTCTACTCGATGAAATAAATATAATTAAAAAATTCAAAGACATAACAATTTAATGCATGTGCCTGTTGTAATTTAAAAAAAAAAACATGACATTTTTTTATTTTATATTGTTAGACATATGACGTATGAGACGTATGTCAAAATTTGACAGTTATTTGGGCGGGTTTTTTTTAATCTGTTACAATCGGGACCTAAAATTTTTTAAATTATTACTAAATGTTTACAACACGTTGCTATTAAAAAAAATAATAATTAAACACCATTAGGTGCTATATAGTAATATTTTTTTTTTTTTTGTGTGTTAGTGCCGTTTTTTTTTTAATTTAAGCTGGCAAAGGTCAATTTATGATGCGCTTGGGCGATTATATTTGGATATTTTATTATCTGTGCTTCTATTTATATGATTTTTCGTAATAAAAAAAAATATATGTACGCGTAAGAAGTTATACTTCTTTGGTGTTTTTTAAATATAAGGTACTTATAAAATTTTAAAAGTCTTTCCAATTTATTTTTATTTCGCTTTATTCTATGTTAAGGAAGAAAACGGTACTATTATCAGAAAAAAACATATTTAATACATTGTAAGAAAGTTTTATTATGACGATTTATCTAATTAAATTATTTTTATTTTAATATCATAAATATTATTTTTTTGTCCTGAATATTTTCTCTTATTGTTTTTTCCTAATATGCCAAAAGAAGTATAACTTTAAAAATATTCACTCTCTAACTATTTTAACAGGAATAATCGAATATTTTAGTAACATATTCAAAAAATTTCCGAAATTTAGGAAAATTTTGTATCCGCTTAAAATAATTTGATATAATATGTGTAAAAATCACAAAAATTAAACATTTCATTATATTCACTCCTTTTTTCTTTTTCTTTTAATAAATTAACTTTGTTTTTTTTAAATTTTTTTAAATGAGCACAGATAAATAAAATATTTTAATATATTTTCATGTTATAAGAAGGCTTTCGAAATCGGTGTCTAGGGTCATCACAAATAATATTTAATGCAAAATGCGAATTTCATTCAATTTCAAGGCACAAATATTATTATTATACTATTAATATCAAATGAAATCACGAAGTTTACAATTTTCTGCCTAATTTTCAAAATTGTCAAAGAACATTAGTATTATGTCTGTTTCTTTCACATAATGCTATCTCTTTCTGGCGTTAAAATTATTTGACTTTTTTTTTTTTTTCAATATTCAGTATGTATTTCTATGATTGAGAAATATATGTAAATAATCTATATATCTGTGTCAGGCGTGAATAAGTTAATAAGTCGAAAATGTATACTTTTTATGACAAGCGTTTTTAATTGAAGTTTTAATGGTGTATTCTGTTTTTATGTTATTTAAATACTTTTTTTCACAATCTTTACACATATCAAATGAAACTATTTTAACTGTATTAATCATGTATATTTTAGTGTTCGGAAATACATCTATACATGGACTACTTGTGACCATGGACTACTGTAAAGTGTTCGAAACGTCGGGTTTCGATTTAGTATGAATTATTGGTTTAGTCTCTTATTTACCCTACAAATAAAGCAATTGCTTAATATTTAAAAAAATACAAAGTCGACTTATCAACCTATTCACGATTTAATACGATTTTTTTATATGTCACATGTAATAATAGTATATTTTTATTTTTTTAATTAATCATTATCACCATTTTTTTATATACAGGACATTCCAATATATTCTGGTTGCAAATTAGATTAAAAAAATAGTTTTTTTTTTTTAACATTAGTTCTGTTTTTAATCTGTGGGCGCTATTTGTGTTTTTATTATCTGTAAGGTTTATTTATTGTAATATGCACAAAATATATTTTTTTTAATTCTTATTTAGTAATAGTTGATAGGAATAATAATTTAGGTGCGTGTCCATTTTTATTTTAAAAAAAATGTAGCTCTTTTTTTGTCTGTGGTGTATTTTTTTCTTCCACAGATTATATAAGAAATATTAGTATGTTTCTTATTTTTAATGTTTCTTTGTCTGTTTTGTATTTTTCCTTATAAATAAAAAAATACTGGTAATTTTTTATCTGTGGTGTATTTTTTAAAATTCTCTCGCTCACAGATTACTTAATGAATATAATATAATTCATTTATTTAATAAATAAATAAATTATAAAATATTTCTTATTCCTTTTCTTTTTTATTACTTGAAAATGTAACTTTTTTTTATCTGTGGTGTATTTTTTTCTATTATTCTATCGCCCACAGATTATCTAAGAAAGATATGTACAATTAATTAATATATTCGTATGATAGATGTAACGTTTTTTTAATATGTTAGTTTATAAAGTTATAACAGATTTTGAATCGGTAGAGTTCTCTTTTTTAATTATTAATTATATTTTTATTGTGGAATTCTAAAAATGTGTCTATTTTTAAATGAAATGGCGATTTTTTAGAATTAGTACAGTCAGCAAAATATTAATAAATGATTTTATTATTGAGATCGTTGTGGGTTCGATTCCTGAAGTCCCTGAGTTCATTATATTTAATTTTCATTTTTTTGTATTGTGTATGTAATAAAAAACGCGGTGTTAAGCTCCGCGTAACAAATGTTTCAAATTCGACGGAGTGTCTTAACACTATATTCTGTCTAACTACCGTCATATGATGAAATTGCTAAAAAATTATATATTTCTTTATTTAATAGATTTTAATAAAGTTTTCATAAAGGTAGTCGGTTCATATCCCGTTCGTTTAGTTTGCTGACTGTACGCATTGTCTTGCGTTATCCTTTTGATATTTATTAAAATGTTTATTTTTGTAAGAGTCCGAGCTCTCCGTATTATTTGATATTTAATGAAGTTATGAAGTAACAGATATTACAATAAACATGCTTTGTTTTATGTATTGTTTTATTTTTGTATCACTTGTTATATTGAAACCTGTCGTGGCGCAGAGGCACAAGCGTGTGACTGTAATCACGATAGGTTGTGGGTTCGATTCCTACTATAGGGAAATGGAAATATTAAATAATATCCGCCACTCAGCACGCAATGTCTCAATTCGGTGGAAAGTGGGGAACGGGAAGGTTAATAGAACGGAGTGTCTTAACACTTGGTTATTTTTGATATGAGGGAAAAGGTGTAAAGTAATTGTTACGTTAAGTAAAAAATAAAGTGCTACAGTTTGATCAAAATCAATTTTATTAAAAAAATAATAATCCAATATTTACAATTTGAAAGGAGATTTTTTTCAGTAGATTTAGAAAATTTTTTTTTTTTTTCAACAATTTTAAATTTATATTAATCAAAATTAACATCGATAATTAGACGTTTGACTATAACATACAATAAATGCATTACATGTGATAATATTTCTAATAAAAACAATAATATATATTTTTACAAGGCGTGAATAAGTTAACAAATCGAAAATCCATACTTTTCAGGTCAAAATAATTAAATTTTATATTTGTATCCCCTCCTTGACGTCATAAGTTTGCGGCAATCAGCTTCAGAATTTCATTACATTTGCTGGTACTCAGAATTGAATTGTTGAGAATTGATGAGTGTTAATATTAAGAAATGTACATGCAAGTCGACTTATTAATTTATTCACGCCTCTTATTTATTCTAATATGGCAAATTACTACTTATTAAAATTAATAGTACAGTAAAGGCGAGGCGTCCATACAACTCTATTCCGGCTTACCTAACTGTTCAAGTACAAGTATGAGATATAAAAAAAATAAAAAAAAGCTCACCAGGAAAATATTGGACCAAAATTTGATATTGAAATACCAAATCGACTTCCCTAAAAATTATCGGCTTCTCTAAATATATATATCGGCTTTCCTAAATATACATCGGCTTCCCTTAATTTACCGGCTTGCCTAACTAAAATTTTCGTCCCTGATACTGGTATTTAAGTCTATATAAAATATGAGTAGAGTTACTATTAGTAGTAGTATATTTAATTAAACTAACTTAAGAATAACATATTTTCATAGAAAAGGCTATAACTTTAAAATTAATATTTCATTAAATACATATATTTTTATAATCTTAACATATATGGAGACGTCTAAGTATTACGTAACGCAATTGCATCGGTAAAGGCAAGTCATACAGTTTTTTCTCTCTCCTGCAAAATTTGAAAATCTGGACTTACGTTGCTTCTGCACTCACCGATTCAATTTAGGTGGACTTTTGACAGTCCGTTCCCTTCAAGTAACGCGTCATAAAGCATATCTGTATCCACTCCTTATTTTCTCTCTAAACGTTTTTACAACAACAACTAATTACTTAGCTTGATAAATTTTAAATGCGTAGTTTTTATATCTAATAAGGAAAACCACCATAGTAATAACATAAAAAAATCGTAATACATTAGAATAAGTTTGTTCGACGGGATATTTACCATGTATTGTTTTTATTTTGAGCTCCTGATATTTCGATGCTGTTGCAAGCACCATGATCACGGGTAAACTGGAGATACTGCGCTAATACGCTAATACGATAATACGCGAGTGGATACAATATATTGTATCCACTCGCGTATTTACAGTGAGCATAGTGTGTCGCGATCGAGTTTACGGTGAGAATGCGAACATTAATAGTGGTACGACGACGCGTAATAAAAGAGAGCGATATGTTTGTTCTTAACTACCGTCGGCTTCGCAGTATCTCCAGTTTACCCGTGATCATGGTGCTTGCAACAGCATCGAAATATCGGGAGTTCAAAATAAAAACAATACATGGTAAATATCCCGTCGAAGAAACTTATTCTTATGTATGTGACCATGAGAGTTTAAATTCATATATCGTAATACGTTGTTTACAGTTTCCTGTCCTGTAAACTCTTTAAGAGGCGCATCCCCCTTTCTTTATGAACTTTTAAAAGAAGCTCCCCCTTCCTTCATATAAGAGACTCCCTTCTTTTCCCTAAATTGCGTTACATAATTCTCAAACTCCAATACCTAAACAAATCTTTTTTAAACACATCAAATACATACAATATTAATATAAATTATCACCAACGAGGTGCGAGGTCCTTACCAGGCAGTATGTTGAGGATGCCCTTGGGAGGAGGCAAGACATTAGGTACAACCTTAGGCAGAACATTAGGTACGTTAGGTACTAAGTCAGGCAGAACCACTTTATTCGGTAATGGAAGCCCCGGTGGAAACACGTTGCTTGGATTTCTGGAAACATCGATTTTTAAAAATTAAAAAGAGATGGATAGAAGAAACACAAAAAACGAAAACAAGTCATTAAAGTAAGAGATATGTTAAAGTCATCGTGGCTTAGTATGTAAGTTGACAGTAAACGTGATTAGTTGTCAGTTCGATTCTCATCTGGAGTAAAAATTTTAAATGTCTTCATTTCCCCCACTCTAGTAATATAAAGCGCGGTATTTAATGGGGGAAAATTAAACAGATTGTCTAGACAGTAGGTTTTCTTGTGTATAAAATAGGGAAACTCATTAGCACACCATGGATTCACCGTGGTTGCCCAAAGTGTTGCAGAGAGAGGAGTTTTGAGAGTGCCGCAGACTTACGACCCAACGTGTAGGTTTAAGGGGCCCCTTTAACATGCGCATTAAAGTTCACAAACACTGTCCGCTCCTCTCTCTACCTAACCACATTAGAAAAGATCCTACTAATGCCGTCTTCGAAATACGTAGGTACTAGAAATGAACTGATTATAGTTATAGACAGGCCGATAGTTAGATAATTCTAGAAAGATATAAAAAAACAAAGTATAAAAAAAATTTAGCATACGAATACATCCTAAGATTTTCTTATAAATTAAAATTTAATCACTTCCTTCCAATCATTTATTTTTTTATATTTTCCCATTTCCCCAAACATGTATCGAATCCACAACCAACCATTGTCCCACTGTGCCACGATGCAGTTTTTTAAACTGGGTGTGACGAAATATTAAAAAAAAAAGTAGCTGGAGTTTGTTATCTTTATTAATATATGCAGTTAAATACTTACCTTGTTTCATTCAGGTTAACAGTTTGATGAAGCCACTGAGCATGCAGAGAGACAGAGAAAGGCGGAAAGTATAGAGATTTATTATATTTTTAAATGTTATTCAGATATGGATCACAAAAATACTAAAAAGATTCTTGATAGTAAAAAGATAAACCAATGACAATTTATGATTTTTTAATTCTTTTTCTGTTCATTTTCAAACAGAATTTTAGTATTTTTCTAATCCTGTAGAAAGTTAATAATGTTAAAAAAAATAAGATAAATAAAGAAAAAGTTAACCATGAAAAATATTAAAAAAAAAATGAATTTTGATATTTTGGATGAATAATTTAATGTTTTAGACATGTATATAAAATGTTAAATAAAAAAAAAATAGGTTTTTTTTTTTATGATTGATAGGCTAACGTTTGACCGCATCAAAGCCTGATGGTAAGCATTAATGCGGTCTACGATGATACACGTTTGCCTTGAAACAACCTATTGACTCTTGATTTGAAGATCCCCAAATTGTATGACTTAGGAAAAACAGTAGCCGGCAATGGGTTCTATAGTTTCGCTGTGCGAATAAAGAATGTAGAGAAAGATGTAGTCGAACCGCTTTGTCCGTAAGGTATATCTATATTTTTTATTTCCACACGATTATTATTTTAAATAGAATTCCTTCATAAATAATTTTTACTACAATTTAATTTTCAAATTCTACCCATCAACAAAATTTTGAAACAACAAAAGAGTCCAGTTCGTTCTTTTCACAGAGATGCTAACAACAAAAATAAGTTGTATATATGTAATGGTTGTAAGTTCGAATCCCGCTCAGTTAACTGATTGAATATTCATTATTTTCATTTCCCCGTTCTGAAAAAAACAGTACGACGGTGAGTTCCACCACTCATCACTCAATCCTTTTTTTAACTAACTCCGGTTAACCAAGAACTCCATTCCCTCTTTTTTTTTTAACTTCACGCTGTATCCCGCATATAGTAAGGTAGGCAGAGGGAACCTGAGAACCGACGTGTTAACACTTCATTCCCCATTTTCCGCCGAATTGAGGCATTGTGTGCTGAGTGTCGGAACTCAACGCCGCTCTTTGCCTTGTTACTAAACCCAGGAAATGAAAATTTAACATTTCCTGTAATGGGAAACGAACCCACAACCTGTCGCGTTTACAGTCGCATGCTTGTGCCTCTGGGCCACGTCAGGCGTTTCCTCTCATTATTAGATTCTATAACCCTCCCATATAGGAAAATAAATATTTAGTGTACCCAAAGTACCCATAGACCCCATTGTGTTAAATATATATTAAACTTATTCCGGTTAGTAGAGAATGAAATGTTTTAATGTTAGCTTTTGTTATATGAAGAAAGTAAAAAAAAATCTATTGTACCAAAACTACTAAAGTAATCAACGTACCCAAAGTACCCAAGTTATCTAAAGTACCTAAGCCCGGGTGGATACCCAAAATATAAATGTACACTATTTACACAAAGTACCCAAAATGCGCTAAGTACCCAAAGTACCCAAAAGTACCCATTTTACCCAAAGTCCCAAAACTCCCCATAATAATCCCAACACTCACCCCAAAACACTAGTAACGTTCTTCACTATCCCGTCCGTGTTCTTATACTTGATGCCCTCCTTCCCCAATCCGTACGGATACTTCCCGTCCGTTTGCAGGAAGTAGAGGCCTCGCGCGCCCGACGACCCGTAACCCATGTAGCTATGGAAATAAGTGTTTGTTATACTACTGTTTTCTATTCAGTTATATCGCGGCGTTGAGTTCCGCCACCAAAAATGTGAATTCATTTCAGTTCAGTTCTCAATGTTCAGTTCAATTATTCCGCTTGGAACGTGTCAGTTGAGTACATCTGTGATACCACAAAATGTGGTTTTAGTTTCAGACGGAAAGTGAATAACGGGGTATTTTAATAGATAGATGATTTAACAGTGGCTTACAGTTGACAATCTACAGCAGTTGTCAGTACCATCTTATTTGACATGCGGCACGTTCGAAGCGTCATAATTATAGAACTGACGTACCTTAGCTGACCTCCTAATAACCCCCTTCACGAACGCGTCCTATTTGTCTGACCGCCTCGCGGGGAAAGCCTCTAACGCGTCCTCCGAGCGCGTACAGATACAATTGACAAATGACATCGATAATGACATTGACAGTTGACACTTGACAGCTGTCAGTATCATCTGATATCTCACCTGAGTTCCTCATCGCAGTCCCCCTTCACAAAGGCGTCCCAGCTGGCGCACCTCTTGGCGGGGAAGTCTTCCGGCGTGAGTACGGAGCTCGCGTACAGTTGCCAGGCGCGCGCGTGCGAGCACATCTGCAGCAGGCAGTTGGGTTGCAGCGCGCCGCTGTTCGGGAAGTAGTCCGCGTGACCTGACCGGACACAGGGACACGTTTTGAGAAAGAAACAATGATGAAGTGGGTTAGATATTAGGTAGGAATGGGTACGAAAATATTATTATTTTTAATTATTGAAAAATAATAATAAATATCGTCTGAACACGATGGTTACGGCAGGCCGGCCACCGAAGCGTCTTAGCGGCAAGCGCAAGCGATACTGAGGTCTCCTTGTATCATTTTGATGGAGAAAGTATTAGATACGAAAATATTTAAAAATTCTTGTAAAAATACATACGAATAGAGCACGCGACACATGGATATATTTTGTGAAATACATACTTCAATAGTTTATGCGTTATGAATGGGAAAATCATTATATTTAATGGTCAATGGAATGGTTATTTCGGCGGAGAGTGGGGAACGGAGTGTCTTAACACTAGGCCTACCCTGCTATATACGGGATACAGCGTGAAGCGTATGTATGTATGTATAATATTTAAAACATTCTCTACATTTGAGATAGCTATTGGGAGTAGTAATTTTCGTAATTACTATAATATTGTGAAAATAATACATAAAGGCAGAATAAAAAGCTAATTGTGGCGCAATGGTGCTGTATCCGATCGTAAACGCGATTGACCGTGTGTTCAATTCCGACTCGAAAGAATGATAATATTTAAATTATTTTCGTTTCCTTTTCTAGTAAGAAATCACGATCAAATCGAGTATCAAAAAAGACCATCTTGTAAAATCTGTTACAAATAACTCCTCAACTCACCCACAGGGGTCCTAATCCCGTACACCCCAGCATCACTGTGTATAACATCGACGTACTCCGCGTCGGAGGCCTGCAGACGGCTGTCCTCCTCCACGTGGCTGAAGCAAGGCCCGGCGGGGTCCAAACCGGATATCCGCCCGATCTTCTTACCGGTTATGTTCTGAAACGCTTTACCCGCAAAACCGGATATGTGGGCGCCCAGACTATGACCTATTATGTGAATGTTGGATGGGTCTTGACCCTCTAGAAAGAAAAAGAAGGTAAATTTAAATGTATGTATTTTTAACTAAGGTTTGAAACCTGTCATGGAGCAGAGGCACAAGCGTGCGACTATAAAAGTGACGGGTTATGGGCTTCGATTCCCACTTCAGGAAATGGAAATATTGAATAATATTTAGTATTTTCATTTCATCGTCTTGAGTTTCTTGCTATAAGGTAAAAGCGGCGTTGAGTTACGCCACTCAGTATGTAGTGGCTCAATTCGGTGGAACGGAGTGTCTTAACACTAGGTTCTTACATTCCCTCTGCCTATCCTGCTATGTGCGGGATATAGCTTGAAGTTAAAAAAAAAGTCTTACCTCAAAGTATGAATAACAAATGTTAAAATAACCAAGTTATTATTTTAAAGTATGTAAAAATAAATAAATTATACATTGTCCGCCATTAGTGTCTAGATGTATCTCTAGATGTATCTCTAGATGTATCTCTAGATGTATCTCTAGATGTATCTAAGACGTATATATGTTAAAAGGACATCTTTGTAATTATAGGAAATAACAATTAAACAGGTTTACAGTTAGTAGTTAAAGTACCTACAAATATTATAAATATGAATATGTTATGAGTATGTTAGGTTGATTTATTTATTTAGTTATATCCGTTATATTTTTTGCACCGCATTGTGCCCGCTTTTATCTGTAGATCCTTTCAGTTAGGTTGCCTGGAAGAGATCACTTTTGGTGATAAGGCCGCCTTGTGCATTTGTTGTATTATTTAAGATTTTTTCTTTATGTATAATTTCAAGTGAGCAATAAAGTTTTTCTATCTATCTATCTATCTATGAACGTAAGTTTGCTTGTTACACTTTCATACCAAAACAATCTTAAAAGTTTGTGCACATATTCTTAGAGGTATTAAAATGGATATCATTTATTTTTGCACATTGTGGGCAACACATTGCGTGCTGAGTGGCGGAACTCAACTCCGCGCTTAGCCTTGTCACCAGAGCGAGAAAATGAAAATTTATCGTATAATCTATATTACTGTGAAATTTCATCTAGATATGTTCAGTAATTTTTGCGTGAAAGAGTAATAAACATGCACACAAAATAATTGTTAAACAAAAATATATAAAATAATAATATACTTACTATACACCAAAGAAGCCAGCATCTCTCCTAATTTCTGTCCAATAAAACGTACATATGTACTGGAGCGGAGATACAACCATCTTATGAGAGAGCTACCGTCTAACGCGATTGTACTGATTTCACCTGAAAAATAACATAAAATATATAATAATTTCAGAGAAATTGCACTAAAAAGTAAATTTCACGCGAATTCTCGTCATTTAAAATTCTATTCCCGGTTGGCGCTGACGTAAGTTCACGTCATATCAATCATGTCGTCATGTCATACATCCATACGTGCAGGTTTATATAAAGTGACATATATGTTTCTTGACAACGTGTTATTAACACGTCAACGGGGACACTAGTATAAATTATTATGCCTTTTTAAATCATTTCAATAAGTAATTATTTATTTTTATGTAATCCACGCACCTGCCATGTTGCACAAGATAGGGTAACAGTACAATTAGGTATATTATAACTACATAAATACATAGCTTCACCCTGTGTCCCGCATATAACAGGGTAGGCAGAGGGAACCTAGTGTTAAGACACTCTGTTCCCCACTGTCTGCCGAATTTTGCGTGCTGAGTGGCGGAATTCAACGTTACTAAACCCAGGAAACGAAATATCCATTTCCTGGAGTGGGAATCGAACCCGCAACCTGTAGCGTTTACAGTCGCACGCTTGTGCCTCTGCGCCACGACAGGCGTCGGCCATAATATTTAAAACCATTTACCATATAAAGTCAACAAATGACCGCAAACCATTATAATTACGTATTCAATATCTGACGTAAACACCGAGTAAGTACTTCCTACATGACAATTCTTATAAAACAAATAAAATAATTAGAGGCCTGTCGTGGCGCAGAGGCACAAGCATGCGACTGTAAACGCGACAGGTTGTGGGTTCGATTCCCACTCCAGGAAATGTAAATATTAAATAATATTTAGTATTTTCGTTTCCTCGCTCTGGTATTAAGGCAAAGTGCGGTATTGAGTTCCGCCATTTAGCACACAATGCCTTAATTCGGCGGAAAGTGGGGAACGGAAATGTTAAAAGAGAACGAAGTGTCTTAACACTAGGTTTTTTTCTATATAAAGAGACAATCATGGCGTATTAGGGTTTTGACGGTAAGTTCGAAGGTTGTGGGTTCACATCCCACTCGAGGGAATGATTATATATTTTTTTGTTCTGGTAAGGTAAAATGCAGTATTGCGTGTAATGAGTATCTTGACACTAGGTTATTATACTTAGCAGGATAAAGCGTGAAGCGTGCTATATAAAGAATATACTAGAAATATTAATTTCACGCTTCACGCATTATCCCGCATAACATGATAGCCAGAGTGAACCTAATACTTTCCAAATGAAATTGAGACATTGTGTGTTGAGAAGCGGAACTCAACGCCGCGCTTTATCTTACTAGAGTGGAGAAATGGACATAGAAACATATAAGCATTTCCCCGAGTGGGAATCGAACCTACATTCATTGTATTTACAATTAGATGCTGTTACTGCGCCATGACGGCCTCTATTCAATATCTTTCGTTGTTTCTAGAAAACTTAGAAGGCTATCATATAGATCTTAAGCTATGCGAGGTTTTTACTATAATGATATAAACGACAGATCATGACTAGATCACTAAGAGACTTATTTGTAAAATACAGAATTATCGCATATGCAGATAAAAAAAAATAAAAAAATATATTAAACCACTTCTTATCATCATTTTCGAAATTTGCACATGTGTCCGGATCTAATAATAGTAAAAATAATATATTTTTGTTAGAAAGAGAAAATATTTTTGAGTGTGTTTTCTTAGTTTCGTTCTTAAATCAATTTGCTATTTTGTCTACGTACAAAGAATAAAAAGTGTGTATATCGTGACGCATTTTCGTTACATTAAACTTCAAATCACGATCCTAAAGTTCCTTACCTTTATCTAAGAAGGACTCGCTGATATTAGTATAACTCGTTTTAGTAGGGTCATCTGTGAAGCCGTGCACGAATAGAATGATTCTTTCGTCTACTTCATATTGCCTTGCGTTTCTGAGTACCTCCGCTGCGCCCGCTATGCTCATTATTGTTCTTGCATATCTTAAAAAAATATATGTTTTTAATATTTTTTTAACGAAAACACATTTAGGAATAGAAGAACATTTTTTAAAAAAGGTATAAATAATTTTAATGTAGTAGATAAGTAACTAAGGCGCGGAGGCACAAGCGTGCTACTGTAAACGCGACAGGTTGTGGGTTCGATTCTCACTCCAGGAAATATAAAAGCTTAGTATTTTCATTTCCTGGGTTTGGGAACAAGGCAAAGTGCGGCGTTGAGTTTCGCCACTCAGCACGCAATGTCTCAATTCAACGGAAAGTGGGGAACGGAGTGTTTAACACTAGATTCTCAGGTTCCCTCTGCCTGCCCTGTTATATGCGGGATACACTGTAAAGCTAAAAAAAGTAGGATTCGAACCCACGTCCCTTGTATTCCGTCTAAGCGTGTTTATTTATTAGATTCACAAGTGGTAATTACATCAGATATAATTTTACAATAGTTTTTTTTTTTCTTATAGCTAAATGCATTACCTTTTAAGGTGAATACCACATGCAATTATAGGGACAAGACATACTTTTTTTACATGATTAGCTTTACAATATTTTTAAATTGCATTCAATGAATAGAAAAAAAGAACTAAAGTTACTAATGTTGTCTGGCATTCCTACGATATCTATCTAAAGAGAATTTTTACCTAAAATAGCCCTACGAAAAGGTGATTCGAGAGAGCTAGGTTTAGTTAGAGCGCTCGCGAGCCTCTTTCCAAGAAGCGCTTGTTCGAGCTCCGTTCAATTTTTTATAGGTCTCTAAATATATTTACATTTTTTATTGACATTCTGTTTCCATTTTTTTCATATTAAAATTTTTATCTAATACTAAATAAGAAATTATAATTAAATTACCACTAAGGGAAATCGAACCCCCACTTACACTCATATATTAGATGCACTATTTTCTTAGCTTACCTGCTCCTTTGCACTAAGGAAAGTCCGTTGAGATCAGGTTCCTTCTCCCCTTGTAACTGCTCGTATGACACTCCAATTAACTTTTTGACATGTTGACCTGAAAATAGGCCTTTTGTTACTTTTTTGAAGAGAAACCTTCTTTAGCGACGTTGTGCACTTTTTGTGATGGGTAAAAAATGTTAAGCTCAGGTGAGGACACATGACCAGTAGGGCAAGTACAAAAACTTGCTACAAAGTATTCGCATCGTCATCGAAAACATTTTGTATGGGAAAACTTTAGTTCCTCTTACGGTAGGGGTACTTTTCAATTCCCATACAAATTCTTTTGATATCGATACAAATACTTTGCCGCAGGTTTTCGTGCTTGTCCTACTCGTACTGATCGAAAATTCGTAAGACGAAATTGTCATGTTTGTTACCACATAAATATTAGTACTTTTATACTAATAATTAAAGCAATTCGTGCAAAATTATTCCCTAACCAAATATCAAAAATGCACAACGCTTTTTTATCTTAATATAATGGGGATATATAAATTGTAATATATATTTCCTCGAGCAAGGATTGAATCCACAACCATGATCCTTATCCTATTTTTTTTTAGCTTCACGCTGTATCCCGCATATAGCAGGGTAGGCAAAGGGAACCTAAGAACCTAGTGTTAAGACACTCCGTTCTATTAAGATTTCCGTTCCCCATTTTCCGCCAAATTCCGCCGCCGCCGCGCTTGGCCTTATTACTTATATTGTGAATTAAAAAAAATATTAAAAAGCTTAATACATATTAATAACTTAGGTTTTGTTAATAGATAGCGGCGTTAAGTTCCGATTTGCAACACATAATGTTTCTAAAATGGACAGAATGTGGAAAATAGCGAGGTTTAACACTGTTATTATTCATTATTCGCGTGTTGCAAATGCGTGAAGACATAAAATTAGCTTTCACGGTTATTATCGCGTATAATATTGTTATACAAATATGCGTGATTGTGTTACTGTAGTTCATGGTCATATAATAACCTACTAATGTACTAATTATTATACTGACATTTTATTATTAATAGAAATCCTTTTTTTTTAAGTTTCACGCTTTTTCATAATATAACAGGATATATACCAGTGGCAAGAGGTGAAAATGCAAATTAGTCAAACCGGTAAATTTAGAGAAGCCGGTGTATATTTAGGGTAGCCGGTACGTATATTTAGGGAGAGCCGGTATAGGATGTGAAGGTATTTAGTAATTTCACTATTTTTGGCGATGACCTTTTTTTAGGTCTTTAAGATGTCAAAGCTTGTTTTTTTCCTGGCGATCGTTTTTTTTTAGATTTCCACCTTTCTCGATCTTGTTTTTTGCAAAATCAATTACAATTTCAAGTCCACATTTTCCTGGCGGATTCTTTTTTTTACTTTTTCGAGCTCTATACTTTCCTAGCCACCATTTAATAGCCACATTTTGAAGTCTCACACACTACCACGGTTTGACTTGACGTCTATGTTTATATAAAGTGACAAATACATTCCTAAAGACAACGCGTTGTTAACGCGTCAACGGGAACACTATTAAAACCAAAAATATATATGTGTCCATCATGACGCAGTGGAACTGCTTCATGGTAAATACTATTATACTAGTGGGTTTGATTCCCGCTCGAGAGAATAAGCTTATTACTTACATTGTGTTTCTCCCACAAACGCAATAGTTTCGTCTAGCGGCTGTTTGAATGTTTGTATCTCCCTCTGTATACCCTGACCGACGAAGTCCACTAAGTTAGCCTTCTCATCAGCAGTTACGTACTGCATCACATATGACACTAAGAGAAAGAAAATGCCCCTCATTTCGATAGGATTCTGTAAAGGAATGGATAATTTTAATTTTGTCGTGTTATCTTTATGTTAATTTATTTTTTATTTTCATTTCCTCGCTCTGGTAACAATGCAAAGCGCGGCGTTGTGTTCCGCCACTCAGCACGCAGTGCCTCTATTTGAAAGAAAACGGAGTGTCTTAACACTAGGTTCTCTGGTTTTATCTGCCTACCCTGCTATAAACGGAATATAGCGGGAAGCTAAAAGAAACTATGTTAATAGATGAAGCAGAAACTTTAAATGATTTTTTAAATAATTCGATAGAGGAGGTTGTGAATTCGATTGTATCTTTTTTGATAAAATCTTAATTATGATTTTATAAGAAAAAGAACACATAATTCAAATAAAATGCACTAGAAGAGTAAAAAAATTACGAATAACTCAAAACCTCTTCAGATCTTAGCTATATTCAAATAGAACCACTTGAGACGCACTAGCTATCTATTAGTGAAGGAATTGTAGTAAAAATTTATTTCTTTTAAGTTATAATATTATTTTTATTATTAACAAATATAATGTAATATAAACTTAATCAGTAACTTGCAAGATATATATATATATATATATATATATAGATTTATTATGTACAAAAAAACCTGTATACATTCTACAAAAATAATCGTCCCGACACCACACTGTTCAATGCGAAATAGAAAAACGAAACAAAAATAACTGGCTTGCTTTCTATGAGAGAGAGAGAAAGACAGACAGAGAAACACGCGCACGCCGCACGGCGCGGCAACTGTAGCAAAAAGTGTCGTTACAACTTTTGGTCTTAATTTTTTCCGTCTAACCCTTTCTCAACGCGCGATAAGGAACTTCGTTCGATTATATTAGAAATATATTAAAATTCTATGAGACAGAGAGAGACAGACAGAGAAACACGCGCACGCTGTGAGGCGCGGCAACTGTAGAAAAAAGTGTCGTTACAACTTTTGGTCTTAATTTTTTCCGTTTTTACCCCTTTCTCAACGCGCGATAAGGACTTTTGGTCGAATATATTATAAATATATTAAATTAATAAAATAATCACTCACTACCATATGTTCGACTTTTGTATAAAGTGACATGCACGCTACTAAGGCAACATGTATTTTACACGTCATTGAAACTACTGGTGACTAAAAATTTCTATTAAAATGCAAATTATGTTCCTAAAAAAACTTGTATAAATATACTTAATATACGACTAATATATTTATAACCGACTTCAAAAAAATGGAGGTACTCTTTTTTTTTAGCTTCACGCTGCATCCCGCATATACGCAGGGTAGGCAGAGGGAAGAAGAACCTAGTGTTAAGACACTCCGTTCCCCACTTTCCGCCGAATTGAGGCATTGCGTGCTGAGTGGCGGAACTCAACGCCGCGTTATGCCTTGTTACCAAACCCAGGAAATGAAAATACAAAAGTTTTACATTTCCTGGAGTGGGAATGGAACCCATTACCTGTCGCGTTTACACATAACTTTTTACTGATACCAATTTTGATGATTCTTTATTATATGATAGCTAGTACTTCTAATGACTTAATTAAGATCTGACGCGTAGTTTTTGAGTTATTCGTAATGATTTTGATTTTTAGAGTATTTTATTTGAAATTGCTTATCTTTTTTTCGTTAATATGCTTTCGACTTTTGTTTTTAAGTAATCTAAGTTCTAAGTGAAAAATACTGCTAGAGCGTAAAAATCGTAAACCTATGTGTCATGTGCCGTTTGTGACAAACACAAGGTAGTGTGTATAACATATATATAACTAAATTAATACATTTCTTTCGGCGAAAAGTGGGGAACGGAGTGTCTTAACACTAGGTTCCCTCTGCCTACCCTGCTATATGCGGGATACAGCGTGAAGCTATGTATGTATGTATGTATGTATGTAATATATTTCTGACGCATTATTGACATTCTCCTTCCTTCTCTATACAAACCTTAACTGTACATACTCATTACTCATACTTTGACAGCGTAATTTTCGTAAAATGGGATACAAAGTTTTTCCAAAAGATTATTACGTTCATACAATGATAAACTATATAGAAGAACATATTTAAATATTTTAACAATTGCTTTTTCTTTTATTAAAAAAATATTTGTAGAAATCTTCAAAATATAAATAAATGTTCTACTTTACATAAATAAATGCTTATAGACAAAAAAAAACTCTCGCAAAATATTGAAATTGACAAAAAAATCGAACCCACTACCTCCTTACACACACAATAATTATGTAGTCACTGACACAATAAATATAAATTTAAACTAAATTTAAATTTTATAATTAAGCAATGCCAAAGAAAAATTAAAACTTATTAGGCGCCAAAACTAATTATGGTACAGATAATTAATAGATAATTTCAAATATAGAATTAAAGTGACATTTGTAAAAACAACAATATTTTTTTGCTTTTCTATTACTAACGACAGCGTCGGACTGATTATGGGTTCGATACTATTAAAGTATTTAAATTATTTTACTTTCTCTGCTCTGGTCAGACAAACCGCGGTGTTGAGTTCCACTTAATAAGCAATGTCTAAATTTCGGCGACAGTGAACGGAGTGCCTTGACACTAGGTTCACTCCTATTATATATCAATACGTGAAGCAAAAACTTTGCAATCCTTTTTACAAAAATACGCGGATGGACGATCATGGTGGTGCTAGACAAACTTATAGTTTATATAGCGAAGGAGTGCAGATTGATAATATTTTTTTAAACAAATCATAAAAATATATTAAATTAATAAAATAAATGTTACACGACATCCATGTTTATACAAAGTCACATATAGGTAGATTCCTAAAGAAAAAGCGTTGTAAACGCGACACTAGTAAAAATAAATAGATAAGACAAAATAATAAAATTAATAAATTAAAAAAGCATGAAACAAAGCCGCAAAGCACTATAGTTGTATCAAAAAAATTAAAAAAAAAAACCACATGTACAAAATAAACATAAATTCTTACGTCGGTGATATATTTCTACTGTATTTACGAGTATGTACATATGCATACATTTTAAAAGTGTTTATTCAACATTTGTTTTGTATTTTAAAGTGTGTCTCTAAAACGTGATGTTTAAAAAAAACGGGTCATAGTGACGCAGTGATATAGTGTCTGTCGATACGATTGGTTGTGGATTCCATTCCCGCTTGGAGAAATGGTCATTTAAATTATTTTCATTTTTTCACTCAGGTGAGATAAAATGGGGCGTTAAATTTCGTCTCTCTACACGCAATGTCTCGATTTCGGACGGAACGTGAAGAATGGAGTGTATCAACACTGTGTTCTAGTGGCGAGGCGTCCATGTATACGAGTACGAAAAAACTAAAATCTTTCTAATAAATAAAGTAAACTATAAAAGCTAGTTATGTGTTATATATATTTGGGGAAATGATATTGCTATTTAAAGTCCTTTCATTTGACACACACGGTACATCAACGATTTTTGTTTTTACTCATGATGTAATTGTTTCTAGAGGGCGCCATATTAAATTAAAAATGACGTCACATATCTAAAACACTTACCTAGTACTACTACCAATATCCCTAAATAATGTCCCACTTTAATCCACGGGTTTGGTAGATATGAGTAATAAAAGAATGGCTACAAACATACATGATACGCGCGAACAACGCAACCCTCCTCTGACAGTCGGGTAAAAAGTCCGTGACAATAACATTTATAAGCATCAAATGTTAATATATGGCTATTAAAGTAAGATTTTATTATAAAGGAATATTTTTAAAATTGCGAAATTGGAGAATGAAGTGTCTTGCGACATTTCATTCTTGCCTTACTGCTTTGTAGTATATAATTAATTAATTAAATATATATTTATTAAATTATATAATAAATACTAAATTTATTATTAGCTAATGTTTAATGTTTTATGTTTGTGATTAATTATTTAAAAATAACACGGCGGCCATTTTTATTATTTCTGAACGTTAGAGGAAGGCGTATTATAAAAAAGGGGAAAAGTACGGCGGGCTTTTGACGTGTGATGAAGACTGTTGATTGAATTTAGTGAAAAAAATTAGGAATTTCAAATTCAATTCAAATAATTTTATTCAAAGTAAGAGATTACAAAGCTTTCATTTTTTGAACGTCAAATACCATTTTTCACCGGTTCACTAAATTTAATGCCTCGAACCTGAAGACCGGCACCAAAGAAACTCAGCGGCGTGTTTTTTTCAGTCAATACTTTACAATTATTTATTAGAGTGACAATTATACCTTTAAAATAGACTAGAGCAGGAGCATTTCATTCCCCAAAGGCGTGTTATCATTTATAAAATCATTAATTAAGTAATAACCTTTGCTTACAGGGAAAAACGCTTAACAAATGTCTTTCCACAACTTTTAAATTATAATATAGAATATTTTCTACAGACGTTTTCTGGGATCCTATTGTATTATAGAAAAATACTAACTTAAATAATAATACTTATTTGTCATAAATGACGCTAATAACATAATCTGTATGCAACAGAGTATATAGTTATTCACTTTGATTCTAAGTAAAGATTTAAATACATTATGTATGCTTTGCGTTTTATAAGAAATATATATATTCTATAACAGCTACTCGCTTTTTCCTGTATATCAGGTTAAAGAGAACCTAGTGTTAAGACACTCTTTTTTTTTTTTTTTTTTTTTATGTATGGATAAAGGATGGCAGAACGAGCAGAAGGACCACCTGATGGTAGTGGTTACCTTCGCCCATGAACCTCTACAACACCAGAGATGTTGTAAAGTTTACCCTAGAGGATATATAGATGGAAGGGAGGACAATGTAGTAGTCCACTTCATCGGAACCACCACATTTGGGAAAGGATAGGTGGGAGAGGGGAAAACCTGGCTTATGCCATCGAACCGGAACACATCGCATAAGATATTTGGCAGGTTAAATGCCTTTGACATGATAGTCGAGCCAGACGGAGGACAGGCTTCCTACCACCAAACAAAAACTCTGTTCTACACTTACCCGTCAAATTAATTTTATTTATTTTTAAATTCAAATTTATTTATTTTATTTTAATAGTATTTCCTAAGAAATTCAAAAAAATACGGAACAGAAGCCACAACCATCAACGTGCCACACTGGATTATTGTATGAAAAAAAAAATTCTTTAACGTTTGAGTATTAAAACATTAAAAAAGACAAAAAAATATTTTAAAAGCCACACAAAATAACACAAAAAACGATCGTATTCGTCTAAAATATGATTAACACAAACACACGAATACATAAACAATCAACTACATGCACACTTTGTCTTACAATAATATAATTTTATAATACTTGACGTAAATTTACCATAAGAAAAAATACACTTTCTGGGATTATTTCAAAAAAGCCACACAAAATAACACAAAAAAAGACCGTGTTCTTCAAAATAAAAAAAAAAACATTAGGAATACATAAACCACAATAAATTATATTTCATGGTAATCTATAATTAAATAATATTTAAAAGTTTATCAATAACTTACAAAAAACACATAACTTAAAAAACCTTGCACAACTACGACAATACTGGCTTTTACACTCTACCCAAACTTACATCATCATTGTAAATGTTCTGTAAGAGAGCTCTCTCCGGTCATTTCTTGCATTTTCACTTTTTTTTTTTTGAGCGCAGGAAATATTTTTAAAAATGCCATAAAAAAAAGTTTTTTTTTTTTTTTAAAAGATTTAAGTTAATAGGTCATTGCTAAGAGAGTCAAAATTATTAAAAATAAAAAGTGTGTGTGTACTTAGTAATAATATGTACGCGTAAGAGATTATACTTTTTGAAGAACAGGAAACCTAAAGCGTTTGGTGGTAGGAGAGTTCGTCACTCCGCCTGGCTCGCGAGCCACTATCTGTCAAAGACGAAGACCGCCAAGCACTACAATATCAACATGATGTGTTTCTGGTTCGATGGCATGTAAGCCAGGTTTTCTCCTTTCCACCATCCTTTCCCAAAATCTAATGGTGGGTTCGATGTGGACTACTACATTATCCTCCTTCCATCTGTATCCTCTAAGGTTGGCAACGCATCTGGCATCTTGTGTTGTGAACGATGTTTACATGGGCGAAGGTAACCACTTACCATCAAGGGGCAGGTCCTTCTGCTCGTTTGCCATCCGGTATCCATAAAAAAAAAAAAAAAAATATATATATATCCATACATATATATATATATATATATATCTATACCTCTATATATATATATATATATATATATATATATATATATATATTTCTAAAAAGTTGAAAATGGCAGAGAAAAGGGATTATTAAATATATTGAAATGAAGTTTAAATATTATCTAGTTAAAAATCATGAAACTAACTAAAAAACTGTGTCGGTCTTTCGGCGACGGTTGGAAAAAAGCAATACACTGTATTTTTGTGTTCTCCGGCCATGTATGTATCTTAAAAGATCACAAGCGTGCGACTGTAAACGCGACAGGAGTGACTTCAATTCCTCCATTCATTTACCATTTCCTCTTTACTTAGCCAAGTAGGCAAAGTGCGGCGTTAAGTTCCGCCCATTCAGCACACAATGTGTCTCAATTCGACGGAAAAGGAGTGTCTTAACACTACGTTCTCAGGTAACCTCTGTCTACCACCCTGCTACATGCAGGATACACTATGATGTTAACAAAAATATTAATAGTAAAAATTATAAAAATTTTTTTTACAAGGTATCTAATATTCTATATTCATTCACATTCTCTCCTAGACTTTTTCTAAGGAAATAAGCAAAATTTCACTTCTCATTCATAATTTTTATAAAAAGAGATTTAAATTTTTTCCTTCACGTACAAATATAAAAATGATATCCGGTTGTAAGTTGTGACGTCACTCTATGCATTGTTATTATTATAGAAGAAGATATGTCATTATTTTTTTTCCTACACATTTATAGTTGTAATAAAATTATAATAATCGATGTTTGTCCATAGATGATTTAGTCAAAGAGAACCTAGTGTCAAAACACTTTGTGTGGCGCTTTCCACCCGTATTTGAAAAATTGCATGTTGAAAGGCGGAAGTTAACGCCGCGTTTTGTCTTACTGAACCGGTTAAATGAAAATAATTTTAATATACATACATATATATATAGCTTCACGCTGTATCCCGGATATAGCAGGATAGACAGACGAAACCTAGTGTTAAGACTCCGTTCCCCACTTTCCGCCGAATTGTGGCATTGCGTGCTGAGTGGCGGAACTCAACGCCGCGCTTTGTCTTGTTACCAAATGAAGGAAATGAAAATACTAAACTCACATTTCCTGGAGTAGTAATCGAACCCACAACCTGTCGTGTTTACTTTCGCACGCTTGTGCCTCTGCGCCACGACAGCGTTCAATAATTTAAATATAACTTACGATTACCTTTACTATTAATACCAATCTGTTATATACATATGAAAAAAACATTACAGAAAAGAAACTCCTTAGCGCACCATGGATTCATCGTGCGGGTGCTCGTCGCGTTGCAGAGAGAGGAGTTTGGAAAGTGCCTACGACTTACGACACAACGTATAGGTAGGGGCCCTTTAAAATGCGTATTAACGTTCACTGTCCGCGTTTCTGCCTATACCTAATCAAATTTAAAATATCCTAATATTGCCTTCGAAATACATGCTAGAAATCGACCGAAAATATTTCTAGACAGGCCGAAATCTTTTGATTTCTTTGATATAAAAAACGGAGCTTGAAGAAAATAAAGACATATTATTCAGAAGTGGCACAAACAAAGACGTGAGATTGAAACTAGTAACAATTAAAAGCAAGTTTTTGCATTATATAGTAAAAACTAATATTTTTTTGTTAGCAGTTAAGTAGAAAAAACCTTAGAATGATATATTAATATTAGCTTAGTAATTGTGTGGTTTAGACCAGGACTTCCCAAACTGTAAAATCATAAATTATTTCATGACGTGTCGTGGCGCAGTGGCACAAGCGTATGACTGTATACGTGACAGGTTGCTGGTTCGATTCCCATTCCAGGAAATGGACGTATTAAAAAATAGTACTTAGTATTTTCATTTCTTTGCTCTGGTAACAAGGCAAAACGTGACGTTGAGTTCCACCACTCAGCACGCAATGCCTCAATTTCAGCGGAGTGTGGAACGGAAATGTTTAAAGAGAACGAAGTGTCAAAACACAAGGTTCTCTGGTTCCCTCTACTGACCCTGCTATGTTCGGGATACCGCGTGAAGTTAACATATAAATATATTTCATATTAAAAATTCGATGGGCACTTCTAAATCTAGGCACAACCAAAGAAACGAAGAAAAAAGTCATTTGGATTTCGCTTATGTCAGGCTTGTATGTCATATAGCAACTTTACGCTTTTTCCATAGTCAGAGAAAATCTAGTGTCAAGACACTCCGTTTTACATTTTCGTCCAAAATCTAGACATGCCTGTGAGAGGCGATCGAACCCACAACTTAATATAGTAGCTTACAGTCAGACGTCCCACTGCACTATGATGGCCTCATTATGTTTTTTTTTTATTCATTGTAATTAATTTCGCTATTCGCCACTGAAATATTTAAGCATTATTTATAATCAATTCTTCTAAAATATAAAAAATCGATTCTTTTTTTATTTGTATATTTTTTTATTAGTCGAAACCATAGACATCTTTGAGAAACTCTGCCTTAGGTTTTATAATTATCATAGACACGATCTTCTGACATTAATATTTGAAATCAACTTTTTTTATAATATATTGTATGTATGACCATGAATGTAAGACTGTATATACTTTATATTGTAAATTATTCTTTTTGGTATCTTAATGCATTTTTTCATTCGCTTAACAGAGTAGAGAGAATTGAGTGCTAAGACACTCCGTTATCCACTCCATCTGGATTCGAGGCTGCGTGCTGAGTGGTGGAACTCAACGCCGCGTTTTATCTTGTTCCCAGAGCGAGGATATGCTAAATATTATTTTATATTTTCATTCTCTCGAGTGGGAATCGAACCCACAACCTGTTGGGTTTACAGTTGCACGCCTGTGCCTCTGCGCTACAACATGCCTCTGCCTCAATTCAGTGGAAAGTGGGGAACGGAAATCTTAATAGAACGGAGTGTGTTAACGCTATGTTCTCTGGCTCCCTCTGCCTAACCTGCTATGTGCATGTGCGGGATACAGCGTGAAGCTAAAAAATAATTTAATAGAGTATTTACCTCTTAAATAATAATTAATATAAATATTCTTTGCATTGCATTTGAGGTCGATCCACCATAAGGTCGGGTCAGCGAGAACGAGCGAGGTGAACTACTTGTTAACACAGGAAGTTGATAACGGTGCATTTAAAATGGCGCCAAAATGATAGGAGGTGCATTTTATACATAAAATGTTCGATTAAAAGATGTTCTCGATCTTTCTATGCAATTTTTGAGGTTATTTTTCTTTTGGCGCGTTAGGGAAAGATAATGAGAGACAATTTTTACGATGCGCGTGCACTCCGCGAAAAACCGACACCATGAAATTAAATAAAATTTATTTAGCTAGATTCAATTTATGTATTTCACATCTTTTGATTATGTTATAAAGGTATTATATTGTAAATATATTGATTAGAATGTTCCTCTTATTTTACTTTTTCAGATACAAAAGCAATATTTTTAGATATCTATGAGATAATAGGGGAAATGATAAACGTCTATACTAAAATATATTATTAATAAAGAACTATAAGAGCATTATCTATATCGTATCCTGCGACTTATAGTGTCAAGGCACTCCGTTCTCCGCTTTTTAGGACACGAAATTTAATTTAATGCCTAAAAATTTTAGATGTTAAGGATTGTATATAATCCGTTGTTATTATATTGTAGCATCTTCATGCTTTATCCGGAAAACGATGCAAGAAAGTCTAGTGTCAATCGTTTTCCTTCCACCCTGAAATCGAGACTTTTCTTGTTAAGTAGCGAAATAAGAGTAATATAAATATAATTAATGGCACCAATGAGAATCCAGACTCGTAATCAATCACGTTTAAATCAGCTGTCCCACTACGACATGAGTGGCCTCAATTGTATCTCTTAAAACTGACTTTAAAAGGGAGGTTCTCCAGTTTGACCTATATATATGTATGTCTGTGTAGTAACGAGTTATCTAGGTTTGGCGACGATTTCGATTTGGTTTTCAGCAGAAGTACTTATCTGACTTGGAAAAGGTACATTAACCGACTAAAAAAATATAAGTTCTCAGTTTTAAGCGCATATTTTTGTGAAATCTATAAATGTTCGTCTTATACAATATAATTTTATTGTAATATATCTAACAATACAACTATAACCTTGTAATAATTTAAGATGGCGAATAAAAGAAATATTAGTTAGTTGCAATTTCAATTAATTATTACTAATGAAAAAGGGAGTAAGTTCAAAAATATAATTTTCAAAATTGTGAGTGAGTTTCGCACGCAGCACGCAATGCCTTAATTCGGTGGAAAAATGGGGAACGGGAATGTTAAGGGAACGGGTGTCTTAACTAGGTCTCTTCTGCCTACCCTGCTATGTGCGGGATACAGTGCTGAACGGCGGAACCCAACGCTGTGCATTGCCTTGTTACCAGGGCGAGGAAATGAAAATATAAAATATTATTTAATATTTAGATCCCAACCTGTCGCGTTTACAGTCACACGCTTATTGCCTCTGCGCCACGACAGGCCTCAACAGATCAATAGAACGTTGCTAGATATAAATACACTTGCATCATAGATACGAGTAAAGCTGATAAAAATATAATAAAAAAGTTATTTATTTATTTATTTTTGGAAATCACATGGCTCAGGGTGTAAAGAGAAGCAGTGTCAAGACACTCCATTCCCCACTTTCCATCCGAAATAGACCCAGACACGAGAAAGTGTTGAGTGATGGAACTAAACGCCGCGCTTTTGAATTAAATTATTTGCCCAGATTCGAATATTAGTGACTTACATTGTATTTTGCTAATAGTAAAAAGTTTTATCTCTTTTGGGGTTATCTTAGTTCTATGTCAACGATTTTTTTTATAATACTTTATCAATCTAAATAATAAAACTCTTCCGATACTGTGACAGATAATGTACAGGCGAAACTACTGGACATAGAAAGATATAATTTAGCATGTACGTTCCTTGGAAGTGTAGAGCACTAATATGGGTCGTCACCAACGAGAAAAGAAACAGCTTTTATAGAAATAGTGTCCCGTAAATGCGTTAATAACGCATTGCGTAGTGACGTATAATGTCACTTTGTATAAACATGGATATTAAAAACCATGGTAGTGTGTGGACAGGTGTTAAAGAGAACGGAGTGTCCTCAACACTAGGTTCTCTGGTCCCCTCTGTCTACCCTGCGGCTATTTGTTATCTAAGTAGTGATATCAGTTCACTTTAAATGAACATATTAAAATTCCGTACAAATAGTTATGTTAAATTCAAATTGCTTTTGAGAGCGTTTTGTAAATTCCTTCACACCGCAATATCTGTTACGGGTATATGGAAACCCCCAGGGCATATTTTTAGGTTATTATTCACTATGGTAATATGGTCCAAGAGATTTTTTGCGATGAAAATGAGGATTTAAATATAATTATTTCCTCGAGTGGGAATCGAACCTATTACTTAGATTAGAACTTGATTTATATGACTATATAGATAGTTTCTATAAGTAAAATATTCTTAGTTTTTTTTAGCTTCACGCTGTATCCTGCACATAGCAGAGTAGGTAGAGGGAACCCGTAGAAACCTAGTGTACTCCGTTCTCTTTAGACATTTTCGTTTCTCACTTTCCGCCGGATTTAGGCATTGCGTGGTGAGTGGCGGAACTCAACGCCGCGCTTAGCCTTGTTGTTACTGTGAATGAAGATACTAAACTTCTTAGTTTCAGTGTTGTATTGCTTTTTTATCATGTAATTACTCGTTTGCGTAGACAATAAAAGTTAAAATCCCGTTTTTCCCCATTTTCATAGAAATTTCAAAACAAGCACTTATAGTGCTCCCCTACAATCCCCAAGCTACATGCTAAATGTAATCTTTTTATGTGCAGTAGTTTCGCAGCGTTTAAAATTGTGCGGACGGGGGAGTATGAAATTTGGCACACTTAAAGTATATATTGAGAAGGAGCGCAAAAAGTCAATATTATTTATGATAATATGATAAAATATATTAAATTGAATTTTACATACACATTGATTTTACATACATCTTTGTATCTATACAAATCCGTTGCTAAGGCATTACGTAAAAAGAGCCTCTAAAAAGCCTCATTCATTCATAATATTTTCTATACAAAATTTAATACAGTAAAAAATAAATAGTTATATTTCTTTAGTACTATATAATACATACATAAACAGCTTCACGCTGTATCCCGCATATAGCAGGGTAGGCAGAGGGGACCTAGTGTTAAGACACTCCGTTCCCTACTCTGCGCCGAATTGAGGCATTGCGTGCTGAATGGCCCAACGCCGCGCTTTGCCTTATTACCAAACCCAAACCAGAAAATGAAAAATTCCATTTCCTGGAGTGGGAATCGAACCCACAGCCTGTCGTGTCTACAGTCGCACGCTTGTGGTTCTGCGCCATGACAGGCGTTGTTAAAGTAATTTTCTAACCCTAAACGTCCTATTATAGTCCAAAACATAACCAAATAATAATAATAATATTTTTTTTATTTATAAAAAATAATCTAATATTGTTCTAATATATTTCTATAATAAAATTAAAATTAAAAATATATATTTATTTAATAAACATATACACAAACTTACGTGTATGTAACACAGTGTACACTAATCTACAATACTACCGTGAACTCAAATTAATTCTTCTGCCTTCATATAAATACGTTGAGAACGTAGGTTTTTTACTACGTCATTATAAAAAACCGTTTTGAAGAGAAAATAGTGATCTTTATTTTTATTTTTTTTTTAAATTTTTTATTATTATTATTTTTTAATGTTTACTTGTAAATACGATGGTTCTGGGTTCGATCCTAATTGGAGATAATGATCTTATTTAAATTATTTTTCTTTCTCGTTTCATAATTAAGGTACCTGCCTCGTCATGGCGCAGAGGCACAAGCGTGCGACTGTAAACGCGACAGGTTGTGGGTTCGATTCCCGCTCCAGTGAATGGATTCTTCATTTCCTGGATTCGTAACAAGGCAAAGGGCGGCGTTGAGTTCCGCCACTCAGCACGCAATGCCTTTAATTGACGGAAAGTGGGGGAACGGGAGCGTCTTTAACACTAGGTTCCTGCCTACTCCTGCTATATGCGGGATACAGCGAAGCCATGTATGGTATCTATGGTATCAACATATAGTGGCGTTAAGTTTCACCCACACTGACACGTAATACTCCTCGAATTTAGGGTGGAAAGTGGAAAACGGAATATCTTTACAGTAAGTTCTCTCTCTTCTCTCTCTATGTTGTGTGACGGTGTTTTTAATTTTCATTTTGGGTTACTCTTTGTAAGCTAAATTAAATTACATACATATATACATAAGACGTTAAGTTTTTTTAGAAGTAATTGTGGTGCAGAGCATGACTTCGATTCCCAATTGAGGTAGAGTTCTGCAACTGTGTAAATTAGTTATGTTCGTTTCCTGCGAAGTTTTCTTCTTTATGACTACAAAATAGTGGGAAGCTATAAAAATAGACACAATAATAAAAATATGGTTCGTTTATTTTATAATTATTATTTTATTATTTATTTATAAATGTTTACTTTATATGTAAATAAGTACGTTTATATGTAAATAAGTTAAGGTGAGCAACAAAAAAATAGTGTCTTGACACCCCGTCCACTCTGGACTACCTTTGAAGCATGGTGCTGTGTGTGTGTGTGTGTGTGTGTGTGTCTGTGTGTGTGTGTTTGTGTGTGCAAAAGGTTAAATTAATAATTAGTTTATGTGTGTCACTCGTGGAACTCAACATCACCTGCTCCTTTGAGGGTATGAGCTGAGCTTATACTGAGCTTCTCTGCTTGCAAATCAAATAAAGGAGAGAGGGTATCTCCTTCCTCACTCCGGACGTCGCCATAAAGGCCAATAAAAAACATTTAAGTGTCAAGTAATCGCAAACCAAAACAAATGAGTGTAAAATATAACTACTACACTATTATTTGTAGATTAAATAAACAATTATAGTTGTAAAGTAATAGAATAGAATTATAGATAATACAATTCAAGAAATAAACACTTTTATATAATTGGCAGCCATTAATTTATTTATTTCCCAAAAAGGTAAGTTACAATTGAAACATAGATACAACATACTCTTTTATCAACTGTTTTTGGCATCGCTACTTTTATTTTATAGTAACTCGGATTAGATCAAGGTTGCAGGTCAAGCTATCTCCAGAAGCTAGTGGCTGAAGTGTTGTGGGGAACGGAAATTTTAAACGAGAACGGAGTGTCTTAACACCTCTGGTTCCCTCCTGCCTATCCTGTTATATTCTCGCACCTACCTCACCGCGTACAAATAAACTAATAATAATATACTGTATAGCTTCACGCTATATCCTTTACAGCAGCAGAATTAAGTAAAGGGAAGGGAGAACTCCAGTGTTAAGACACTCATTCACTTCCGCCGAATTGAGGCATTGCGGCTGAGAATGCCGCGCCGTCTTCTTGTCGTCAAACCCGTGAAATGAAAATCTACTTCCTGAAGTGGGAATGCAGTTCACAACCTGTCGCGTTTACAGTCTCACGCTTGTGCCTCTGCGCCACGACAGGTGTTCGATATGTTGATGCTATTTGTATCAAAACATGTCTAAACATTTAAAAAAGGCGAAAAGTTGAGAACGCAGTGTTTTTAATACCCCTTCTTTTCTTTCTCGAACGCCTGTAGTGGCGCAGAGGCACAAGCATACGCGACTGTAAACACAACAGGTTCTGTGGGTTCGATTCCAATCTGCGTGAAATGGAATTTTTCATTTCCTGGGTTTGGTAACAAGGCAAAGCGCGGCAAGCCGAGTTCCGCCACTCAGCACGCAATGCTTCAATTCGGCGAAAAGTGAGGAACGGAGTGTCTTAACACTCAGGTTCAGGATAAAGGTGAAGCCATGTACATGTATGTATGACTTTCTCCTTCTTCTTTCCGTCACATCTTTTTCGCGCCAGAATTAAAAACAAAACAAATTATAAGTACAAAAAATTTTCCACACATCATAAAAAGGTAAATAGATTAGGGGCTATTAATTTAATTCGTCTTTTTCGTTTTATGGGCAATTTAACTAGAAGATAGCAGTTTACGGTTATTCTACTTGTTAATTCAGCATGGCTGGTTCCGGTTAAGGTTTTTTTTCGAATTCATTATTTTATATAGTGTCTAGACACTCCGTGTTTCCATTTTCTCTCAAAATCGAGATATTGCGTCCTGAATGATGGAACTTAAGGCCATGCTTTGTCTGACTAGAGCGGTAAAAGGAAATTAATTTAAACTGTAAAACCCTTCGTAGACGCGTAATAACGGCGTTGTTCCCAAAGAATATACAAGCCACTTTATATAAACATGTGGATGCCGTAACCATGGTGAAGTAATATTTATTTTATTAATTTTTTATATTTTTTTTTGTATTATTTAAAAAATATTATAATAACATTCCCGCAATTCCCTTCTCGCTATATACTCGTAAACTATAAGTAAAAGCAAGTTTCATGCTCATCTGTCCGCTACCTTTCGTAAAAAGGTGGGGTACAAAAAAAAAAGTTTTTTGCTCCAATGCATTTAGCATATAGGATGTAATGATTCTCTGCGGAATCGAACCTACAATTCAAACCATAGTCCAATGCTGTCTCACTGCGCTATCAATATAGCTGTAATACGAATTCATATTTTTAGCGATCAACAGAATTAAGAGGTTCTCAATTCAACAATTTTGCGTTATATGTTACCATAACAACTTTTGACTGAGTAACCACTTTTTGGAAAATTCTTTTTATTTCTTTGATAGCTAGTGTCTTCTTGATGTGGTCCCCATTTAAATTCTAGTTAAGATCTGAAGAGCAGTTTTTGGGAGAGTTATTCGTAATAATGTTAATCAGAGCTGGCTTCTTGTTTGTTAAAGCTTCGCGTAATTTCTATTACTTTAACTTATAATAATTTAAATTTTAGAACTATTATTAACATATTTATGGAAAATTTGTACAAAAAAGCCTTCTTAGCCTTCCTGTATATACATATGTATGTATATGGTAACTTTAAATATTTTTACCATTAAAATGATGTACGTTATCTTATTCGTTAATCTAACATATCTTTATCTGACTGCGTGACACAAAGAAGGGTTATGTGTTTATGATTTATTTTTATCTTCACGCTGTTTCTCGCATATAGCAGGGTAGAGGGAACCTGAAAACTTAGTGTTAAGACACTCCATTCTTTTTCAACATTTCTTTTCCCTACTTTTTGCCGAATTGAGCTATTGCGTGCTGAGTGGCGTATTTGCCTTGTTACAAAAGCGGGGAAATGAAAATACTAAATATAATTTAATATTTTCATTTCCTGGAGTGAGAATCGAACCCGCAACCTGTCGTGTTTACAGTCACACGCTTGTGCATCTGCGCCACGACCAGGGCTCAAAAGTGGTTATAATTAATTTTCGTAAATAATATTTTATATAAAAATATGTTTTAATACGCTTTTATAAAGCTTCATTTGTCATATATATCGCAGTGGAACTCGGTTGACTTTAAACAGGATGGGTAGTGGGTTCGATTTACACTTAAGAGAATGCCTATATGACGCAACCTGTCGTGGCGCAGAGGCACAAGTGTGCGACTGTACACGCGACAGGTCGTGGGTTTGATCCCCACTCCACGAAATAGAATTTATCATTTCTTGGGTTTGGTAACAAGGCAAAGCGCGGCGTTGAGTTCCGCCACTCAGCACACAATGCCTTAATTCGGCGGAAAGTGGCTTGCCTAACTAAAATTTTCACCTTTCACCACTAGTACGTACATACATACATAGCTTCACGTTGAATCCCGCATATATGTTAGCAGGGTAGGCAGAGGGGACCTGAGAACCTAGTGTTAAGACACTCCGTTCCCCACTTTCCGCTGAATTTGAGGCCATACTATAGTGTATTGTAATATTTGTAAGGATAAATAGAATGAAATAAGCAAATGAAAATAGCTGCTTTTTGTTGTTGTATATTCATAGAAACGTCAGTTCTAAGTTTCAATTATTTTTTTGTCGACGAAATACTACAATATTTCCTGGATCTATATTTAAATAGGAACAACGTCATGCTTTCTTAGGAAATAGGCTAAGACCGTTATGATACAGCCTTGAAAATTCATATTATTATCATTAATTGACAATCACTTGACATTACTGACAATAATACTGTGACGATGTAAATTAAAAAAAAAAAAACATATTTTTATCAAAACTAGTTAATTGCTGCAACTTTGTTCATATAAGGAAATAATTCCTATAAATACATAAGCATATGTAATGTTAAAAAGAAAGTAATATTTTTATGTGACTATAAACTCGACAGGTAGTGGGTTCGATTCCCTCTCGCATTCACGCTTTATCCTGCATACTCGAAAAATAACCTAGTGTCATAACACTCCGTTCTCTCTTACCGATTTCGAGATATTGGGTGGTCAGAGGCGAGAATTAACGCCAACAGGGTAGAGAAAATACAATATTCGTATTTCCCTATTTAGGAATTGAACCCATAACTCTACGTTTACAGTCAGTCGTTTTCTTTGTGTGTTACCGTATAACATTATTCAAATGGGCTGTTACAGTATTCAAATGGGCTGTTACAAGCACTTTAGAATCGTCAATTTAAAAAAGATGTCAGTAGTGTCAGTCCTGACGGAAGCTACCACCGGCTCGGATGGTAGTTCTGCTGAGAAAAGCCTGCAAGATACTCAACAGTTGCTCTTTTCAAATAAAATTTTACAATAAATATACAACTATGATTATCCTCCCGACTACCGGGTAAGCGTCAACATTTATTAGGACTGACAAGTAGTTTTTGAGTTATTCGTAATAATTTTCAAATTTAAATGAATTTATTGATAAAATTATTTAAATTCAGTTTTCTTTATTTTGTGAGTCTTAATTATTTAAAAAAAACTTTCACTTTTAGACATCGAACCCACAACCCTTACGTTTACAGTCAAACCAACCATAACCATAAGCTCTTTTTAATAAAATACATATTTATTTGTAGGGATTTCAACTTGTAACTTCCGGTCAAGGTCTTGCGTTTGATCTTTGGTGTTTCACCCTAAATATAATATCGATAATATTTATAAATAACTTATATCTTATATGTATACTCATTTCTTATTGTACCTCGTATATTAAAGATGTCAGGCCCTCACTGGCCTCAGAACAAGGCTGTGAGAAAAACCAACTTGTTTTATAAGGGGCTTCCCCAGGATCATATTTTACGCTATTATGGCTCAGTGGAATTATGTAGCAGTGGTTGTGAGTTCGATGTTTGCTTGGGAAACGGTATTTTTTAATGAAAATTGATACTTGCGTTTTTCATAGCAAGGTTTTCAGAGAGCCTAGTTAGACCCGATCGCCGCTTTCCATCTGAAATTAGATATTGCGTGTTACCACCACTTAGGTGGAACTCAACGCCGCGCGACAAAACTGAAAATAAATTAAATATAACAAATTACTCGAGTGGGAATCGAATCCCGAACCTATCGCGTTTACAGGCAACTGTTTCACTGCGCCATGATGGCGTATTTTTTTATATTTTACAATAAAAAAAAGTTGTAACCTGAAAAAAATGGGTTAGCAGTTTTATGTTCTAAGCCGATAACCATTTCCTCAATCTGGTACAGTAAGTGTGTAAATGGGTATAAGGTGAATGAGTGCAAAAAAAAACATTTATTTCTATATATTTATATGTATTTATTATTTATTTATTTATATTTATGTACAAGTATTTGGAGGTAGCCTTAGACTTTTTTTAGCTTCACGCTGTATCCTGCACATAGCAGGGTAGGTAGAGAGAGCCTAAGGACTTAGTGTTACGACACATCGTTCTCTTTTAACATTACCGTTCCCCTCTTTTCACCGAATTAAGACATTGCGTGCTGAGTGGCGGAACTCAACGCAGCGCTTTGCCTCGCGACCAGAGCGAAGAAATGAAAATCCTACAATATTATTAATTATTTTCAATTCATGGAGTGGGAATCGAACCCACAACCTGTCACGTTCACAGACGCACGCTTGTGCCCCTGCGCCACGACAGACCTCAAATAAAAATTATAACTCATTAACAATACATTTCCAAGGTATAGATATATAGCAGGTATATATAGTATTGGTCAAAACCCACTGTTGTGACGTTGTATGAATATCATTAAGGCATTTCCAGGTTAAATATGATAATCTTCGGCCTTAGGTACTTTAGTAAAATTATCTGCAGAGAAAGTTGATTATTAAGCTATTTTTAATCACTTTCAAAAAAGGGTTTCCCAATTCTTACTGGGTGAATCCATTTTGATGGTTCTTTTTTTATATGATAGTTAGGGCTGTAACATTTAGTGTGTAACGCATGTCGTGGCGCAGAGGCACAAGCGTGCTACTGTAAGCACGACAGGTTGTGGGTTAGATTCCCAGTCCAGGAAATGAATATTTTAATAACATTTAGAATTTTGATTTCCTCGCTCTGGTGACAAGGCAGAGCACGGCGTTGAGTTCCGCCACTTAGCAAGCAATGCCTCAGCCGGCGGATAGTGGGGAACGGAAATGTTAATAGAGAACGGAGTGTCTTAACACTACGTTCTCAGGTTCCCTCTGCCTACCCTGCTCCTGCTTGATTCTTTTTTTATATGATAGCTAGTGCTGTAACATGTAGTGTGTAACGCATGTCGTGGCGCAGAGGCACAAGCGTGCGACTGTAAACACGACAGGTTGTGGGTTAGATTCCCAGTCCAGGAAATGTAAGTTTAGTATTTTCATTTCCTGGGTTTAGTAACAAGGCAAAGCGCGGCGTTGAGTTCAGCATGCAATGCTTCAATTCGGCGGAAAGTGGAAAACGGAGTGTCTTAACACTAGGTTCCCTCTGCCTACCCTGTTATATGCGGGATACAGCGTGAAGTTATGTATGTCTAGCTAGTGCTTCTGATACCCCTTTTAAATTTAGTTAAGATCTGACGAATAGTTTTAGAGTTATTCGTAATAATTGCACTTTTTGTGTATTTTATTTGTTAGTTTTCTTTTTTTGTTAAAATCTTTGTGGTAGTATAACAAAATATTTATTTTACTATCATCGCGGTATTAAGTTCCGCCACTCAACACGCAATATTTCTGGTAATTTGAGCTTATATGTAGAACGTAGTGTTCCTTTACTCTCTCTACTCTGCTATCCAGATAAAGCGTGAAACTTAAAAGAAATTATGAACATAAAGAATTTCTAGTTAAAACTCAGAAAAATGAAATGTTTCTGAGTCAATTTGTATAAACATTTTTTTTAATATTAGTAGAAATTAGATTCTTTTTTATTTATAGGATGAACAACAGACTCAATCAAAAGTAAGCAAACTTTTAGGTAAAAATCTAATAGACAGGACTAGATCCTTAAATAACATAAAAACTGAATTTATAGGTAAAATTTAAACTTAAAAATATTTCCAAGGTTCTGAAAAGCATGTACTGTCGAGCTATCAACATATCTCGCGCCTGATACGGTATATTTCTTTACATTCACACCGTATCCCGCATAGCAGGGTAAGTAGATCGAACCTGGAGAACATAGTGTTAAGACACCTGCTCTTCATTAACATTTGTTCTATCCGCCGAGCTGACGCACGTTAGCGTGGCGGAACTTTAACGCCGTGTGCTCTGCCTTGTCACCAGAGCGAGCAAATCAAAATTCTTAAAATGTTATTAAAATGTTCATTTCCTGGAGTGGGAATCGAACCCACAACCTGTCACGTTTACAGTCGCACGCTTATGCCTCTGGGCCACGACAGACCTCAGACGGTATATTCGATATTAATTTAAGATTTTTTACTATATAAGATTGAAATTATTGGAAGATTAAAAACAAATTATATAATTCTTAATTATTTATATATAAAGTTAAATAAAATAAAACACATGGTTTTTAGTAAATCGATTCGATTCGATACCTAACATCGATTTTATTCGAAATAATCTTTATTATGTATGTGACATATACATACATACCTATGTAATGAACACATGAAAATACTTTTCTTAGGACTACAATTTCAAAATTATAAAAAAAAATAAAATAAAAATTAAAAAATGTTACAGAAACATCAAAATTTTAAAAACCTGAAAATAGCAATTAACTCCACTTATTTAACAATGATATTCTCACTTATTTCTTGACGCCCGACTGTTTTCAAAATTTGCACATGCGTCCGGACGCGAAGATAATACAATGTTTTCATAGAATTAGCCCGACATACTAGTCAAGACGATAATGTTACCATAGATATAAAATAACTTTAAGCGTGTTCCTTTAAATTACATACATACATAGCTTCACGCTGTATCCCGCATATAGCAGAGTAGGCAAAGGAAACCTAGTGTTAAGACACTCCGTTCCCCACTTTCCACTGAATTGAGGCATTGCATGCCGAGTGGCGGAACTCAACGCCACGCTTTGCCTTGTTATCAAACCCAGGAAATGAAAAATTCAATTTCCTGGAGTGGTAACCACAACCTGTCGCGTTTACAGTCTCACGCTTGTCCCTCTGCGCCACGACATGCGTTAAGAGTCTAGTCTAGTCTAGTATCTAAGTAAAAATAATATTGAGAATTGATGTTTTTACACCTAAAATTCATCTTTCAGAGTGAAAATCTTTTTCACTTAAATATCAAATTCAAATTCGTCAACTTCAATTTCTTGAAAAAAAAAAAAAAAATGAATTTCGAAACCAATGAACATGAAGTTTAAAAAACAAAATTAAAGCTCTAAAACTTGAAGTTGACATAATAAGGAAATTGTTAACTTCAAAAAAAAAGAACAAGACATTATTAACTATGGTATTTTTCAACAAAATATATGTATTTCTTTTTATTAATAATATTTCAATAGATAGTAGATAAAATATTATTGTCACGCTCCCCTCATCTGACGTAGCGTGCTCCGACATGACAACCGCCGGGAACCGAACCTGGGGAATCCCGTTATACGATCCACTTTCACTGGTGCTTCACGTCTGAGAATTAAATAAAAAAAATAATGAAAATCCTCGTATTTCGTAAATAGATTGTTAAGTCGACTTGAATATACTATTTTTTTAAATATTAATGGGTATCATTCTCCAGTGGGAATCGAACCTACAATGATTTATTATATTTAAACTACTGTTATTTCTTTGCTCTGATGCTCTTTTCCCAGAATGTTATGATTTTCATGGCGCACGATCGTGGTCATTACATTATCTCCTACATTACCTCCCCCTTTCATCTGAATACTCGGTCGGCAATCCATTGACGGCTCCTCCGGTGTTTTAGATGTCTATGGGCGAAGGTAACTTACCATAATGTGGTCCGTTTGCTCGTGTGCCACATTTTATCAATAAAAATAAACAAAATTACTTTAAATATTACCTATAAAACATATGAAACTCCACAGAACACCTCCACAGTCGTTTGGCATCTCTCGCACTTGCTAAATTAAAGCCGACGCTAAGTTGACACTGTTCTTCCACAACGCCTTCCATAACGCGAAGACGTAAGTAATAACGTCGGGATCTGTAGTTTATCTTGCTCACTGTCGCCCATGGGATACGGGATAGAATAATTCTGAAATATATTTAAAAAAATTATAATATAAAAATTTAAGCGAGATTCGAATCCGCGCCTGTTGGGAAACGATCGCTTTGAGCAGTTAAGCTGTATGTTCTTATCGAGTTATGTCGAAATTCTTATATGCTTGCTACCACTTATTTTTGTATTTAATTTTTTTAGGAAGTTTTGTAAAAAGTTCATGTTAGAAGATTTTTATACTTTTTCTAAATATTTTCCAAATATTTTTCGTTTCCTCAGCGTGTGATTAAAACTTTAAAAACGTAGAATATTGTGTGTAATTCTAATAGGATAGGTAAGTTATAAAATACTGAGATCAATGCCTATAGATATATCATTCATCTCATCAAAGACATAAATTAGATCAGTCTCTATAAAATGATAATTAGAATAAATGACAATAAAGAATTGGTTAAGTTTACTAAATATGGTTAAATTATAATAATAATAATATAGCCCTTTATTCGGATCTTAATCCTAAACTAACAAATTTCTTAATCTATCTATAATCTAATATAAAATTCTTAATGTAGGTTAATCTATTATGTCTCTTTTCCTTATTTTCTGTAGATCCGTTTGCCAGTCGGCAAAGGCCCCTTCCAATCTCTTCCATTCTTTGATTTGTTTAAGCGCATATATTAGTTCTGTTAAATCCTCTTCTTTTCTCAAGGTACGTACGTTTAGAACACTCTATGTATTTATGTAAAACTCCTGCGTTTCTATATAACTGACAGACAATTACATATATGATTATGGTACATTATTGTACATTTGAGTATCTACGTGTATCTACGCGTAGATACTTGAAAAATTGTCATGAAAATTCCTTGAGGAGTACCTACTAAGAGAAGATTTCTCTTAATTCCTATTGGAACTGGGGATGGATAGATGAATAAGAAAATAAAGAAACAAATAAAACATACTCATCTCTCAGAACGGTAATGCCAGCAGCACACACAGCCAGCACGAGTTCCACGTCATCCCTGTCCCTGACTTCGTGGAGTTCAGCTCCATACATGGGTAACTTCTTGGCGCTCTCTAGGTAGTTTAGTTCCGCTTCCGCTGGTGTTTGACCTCTTAAAAAAGAGGTTTTTGTGTTAGGTATTTGGAATACAAGCTTTCTGTTTCTTAAGCGCGGCGTTGAGTTCCGCCATTAGGCCCGTAATGAATCCAATTCGGGTCGAATGTGGAAAACGGAGTGTATTGGCCCTAGTGAAGGTGATTTTTTTCCTTTATTGAGTCGTTATCTAAATGAGATAGTATTGTTAAACAATACTTTGGCTTTAACACAACATTTTAAAATTAAGGTAGTATCTTAGTACACAATTTATAAATTATAAAATGTATATTTAGTATTTTCCATCAGATAATTTGGTTACATCACTACTTTTTACTGCATTTGCTTAAAATATTGCTTGTTAGGAAGTATTAGCCAAAAATGATTTAAAGATAGAATGGTATTTATTTAATCATAAAATAATTTGAATATAATCTTATCAAAATCATCATCATCATCAAGTGTGAAAATGAGAACCAATGTCGGTATTAAGAATATGAGTGGTTGTCGACTTCGTGGTTAAATAATTCAGACATAAATGGGTGCCAAGTTCTGTAGATAATTCTGAAATTTATAAGTAAATAAAAAAAATAGTTCCTCAAGATTTGACTGGGCATAATCACTTAGCTGAATTTCAAGTCAAGAATTGATTTTTTTAGTAGCTTAAGAAAATTTTATTTGCAGCATCATTCTTTTTCCCGCATTACAGAGAACTTATCGTGAACGTAGTGTCAAGACACTCAATTCTTTACTTTTATTCAATTCTATTTTAACCGGATTAATTGTATATATGTAACTATCATCACTGATGTACTTACTACGTGTGACTATCATATCATAAACCCGGTTAAAATAGATACATTTAATATGCGTAATAATAGCGAAAATCAAAGAGCTCATTATGATATTACTTGTTGTAGAGTGTTGAGTTCTGCGACTTAACACGCAATTTCCCGAATTTGGGCGAAAAGCGGTGAACGAAGTGTAACTCTGACTACTTTATGTGGACAGGATAAAGCGTGAAAGCGTGAAACTGCATGTTGAGTGGCGAAACTAATTTAAATATATATTTCTCTTACATACATACATACATAGCTTCACGCTGTATCCCGCATATAGCAGGGTAGGCAGAGGGAACCTAGTGTTAAGACACTCCGTTCCCCATTACATTTCTCTTTATTTCTCTATTCAAATATCTCAATGGAAATCGAACTTGCTACCATTGCCTTAGTTGTATTAGGCAATTATTAGGTTCCGTTAGGGATAAATAAGTTATTTTTTTTAATGAAAAAAACAAAATCATACTTGTGTTTCTTATAAAGCTCATCAGTTTTTTCCACCAGATCGGTGAGCAAGTGTCCAGGCGCCGCTCGCAAGTTGGCAAGTTGTCCGAAGCACACGGTGTGGGTTCGATCCCCGAGTTCCGCTTGAAGCACGTACGATGCGAGCAACGCATACGTTATTTTGGAGCATTGTAGACGATCTGCGGAGAGCGGAGGGATAGCTTTTAATTGTCTTATATAATAGAGAAAAAGAAATGGTCCAGTAATCTGTGGAAACGTATAAAAAGTTTGAACGTAGCAGGATTTGAACCCGTGCCTCTTGGAAATCGTCCAAAGCTCCAGCCAATTGATGGCATCATAAAAAAATTCTCTATTAATTTTAACAAACTGGCGCCCGCAGCTTCGCCCGCATGGAAATCAGTGACATATTTAGTATCACAATTTTGAGAAAATTGATCACATACGGACAGACAGCTTTATAGGGCTTTTTTTAACTTCACGCTGCATCCTGCATATAGCAGGGTAGGCAGAGGGAACCAGAGAACCAAGTGTTAAGACACTCTGTTCTCTTTTAACATTTCCGTACCCCACTTTCCGCTGAAATGAGGCATTGTGTGCTGAGTAGCGGAACTCAACGCCGCGCTTTGCCTTGTTACTAGAGCGAGGAAACGAAAATACTAAATATTTTTTAATATTGTGTGTGTATTTGATTGCATGATTTTGAATAAATCGATCACATTCAGACAGACAGCTTTCGGGGGCTGTTTTTTATATGTAAATATTTAATAATTCAATTACAAATAGTATAATTTATTACTATATATAAGATCGGTCCTCACTGCGAGCGATACTTGATATCTGGTCACTTCATCTACCTCTGCTGGCTCTGGGGGGTAGAACTTCACCGCAAACCTGACGTCCCAAGGGCCATCTGTAACAATAGTAAGTCAAAATTGAAAACAGTAATAATCGCCGCTGGTCGTGGCGCAGAGGCACAAACGTGTGACTGTAAAATCTCAAAAACTCCAGGAAATGTAAATTTTAATTTCCTGGGTTTGGTAACAAGGCAAAGCGCGGCGTTGAGTTCCGTCACTCAGCAAGCAATGCCTCAATTAGGTGAAAAGTGGGGAACGGAGTGTCTTAGCACTATGTTCTCAAGTTCCCTCTGCCTACCCTGTTATATGAGGGATACAGTGTGAAGCTAAAAAAAAAAAAAAGAATTACCTATAGCCCTATTAAGTAAAGATACTCACCTTTAAATGTCTTACTTAGTTGTCTCTTCAAATCCACCCACTCTCTACAAGTAATACGAGGAGTAAGTAGAAGCCCAAAGTAGTCCTTTTCTAAAATATCCAAAGAACTGCATACTTTATCTAGTAGGTCAGCGCCGGTACATTTCTTCTGTAATATATGGAAAATACAAAAATGTATATTAAAACCAAAACCGCAAAACCGCGCGTTAAGTTCTGCCATTCGTCCCCCTCAATTGGGAATCGAACCCACATCAAACGCATTTGCATACTACTGTCTCACTGTACTACGATGGCCTGAACGATGATGATCATTTATAATTATTTAAACGTAATTTCTGGAATTCGAGTGGAAAGAAGAACGGAATGTCTTGCGTCTATACTGTTTTGCAGAAAAAATGTGAAGCTGTACAAAAAATTGTAATTCAAAAGTCAATTTTAACCGACATCCAAAAAATGATGGGATTATCAATTTCATTTTTATAATTTTATGTTACCGCCTTACTTTTGATTAAGTAAATCAATTTTGATGGTTCTTTTTATATATGATAGCTAATGTTTCTTATTTGGTCCCATTTAAATTTAGGTAAGATATTTCGAGATGAGTTATTCGCAATAATTGTTTTTAGTTCATTTTCTTTAAGGTAGGTTTTATTTTTTGTTAAAATTAATAATATTTGCATTTAAAATTGTATTTCACAAAGTCAGAGTCAAAGTCAAATAATTTTATTCAAAATAAGAAGTTACATGCTTTATTTTTTGAACGTCAAATAATTTACCACCAGTTCACTAAATTTAATACCTCAGACCTGAGAAGAACCGGCGCAAGAAACTCAGCGAGACTTTTTTTTTCATTCGTCAATGCTTTACAATTATTTATTAGACACACTGTCTGGAATTTGGACGGAAAGAAGAGAACGGAGTCTCCTGACACTTCTCTCTGACTTTCCGCTGAAAAAAGCGTGAAGCTATAAAAAACTAACTCAAGTCGATTTTTTAAAGTTAAAAAGATGCCTTCTCGAGTTCAAAGGCGTGAAGTGAGAGGAATTCGTGTTCTATCGTTTATCAGTGTAACTTCAAAGCGTCATAATTTCCTTGTAGAGTTAACAATGCCTTTCTTGTTTCTAAGAAGAGCTTCTATTTTTATTTTTTTAAGATTATCAGATAAGTAGATAACTGTTAATATTTTAAAAATTATATAGTAACACTAGCTGTATCCTGCGACTTCGTTAAAATACATACATAGCTTCACGCTGTATCCCGCATATAACAGGGTAGGCAGAGGGAACCTAGTGTTAAGACACTCCGTTCCTCACTTTCCACCGAATTGAGGCATTGGGTGCTGAGTGGCGGAACTCAACGCCACGCTTTGCCTTGTTACCAAACCCATGAAATTAAAAATTCCATTTCCTGGAATGGGAATCTAACTCACAACCTGTACCGTTTACAGTCGCACGCTTGTGCCTCTGCGCCACGACTGGCGTTAAAATAAAACCTAAAATCCCGTTTTTTTCACATTTTCGTCAGAATTCTGAAAAATTCTCTATTAGTACTTTCAGTCATTTAGTCATTTACACAGTCATTTAGTAACGCGAGCGATTTATATACAAACATATATAGATAGATATATTGTATGTAAAAACGCAGCTTCACTCTTTTTATATAAGCCTCATAGCAAGGTAGTTAGACAGAACCTAGAGTCAAGACACTCCGTTCCTCATTTTCAAACTGAATTCGAGACATTGCACGTTGAGTGGTTGAGTTCAACGTCGCATTTTCTCATATAGAAGCGGAGAAACGAGAGAGAAGAAGAGAAGAGAAGATAATTTAAATATAATTAGTCTCCTAAGTAAGAATCGAACTTATAACCACTATTTACCACTTAGTCACTATCCCATAATGCTTCAATAATATTTAATAAGTATAATAATTATTTTCACACAAAACTCCATACCGGAAGGAGGAAGGAAGAGGAAGGAATTATACTGGAAGGAGGTCATGTAAAAAGCATTAGGTCCTCTGGGAGGGCGTGGAAGAAGAGGTTAATAACTGTGGACGAGGCGAAAGATGTATGCTGGGACCGTAGCGTTTGTTGCTCCGTCCTCTCTTACTATCCCGCTAGGGGTAAAGTGTGCAGCTAAGTAAGTACTGATAGTTTTTTGAGAGGGTTAAGCTTATATATATATTTTATACCTCAACATCAAACGTGGTGAACTCGCCGTCTAACAGTTCCACTCGCACCCGTCCCTTGCTGATGCCCATGTCGTCCCACACCAGCCTCCGGAGACTCTCGCACATCATGCTACCTGAAAAAAAGTAGGATACAACGTTATTTTCGAAGTGAAACTTCTTTACTTTCGCCAATGTAACGAAAATGCGTCACAAGAAAGAGACGTACACCTATATTTTCCACATAACAAGGTTGGCTGGTAGAGAATGGTATTTAGCGTTAAGTTCGCCTTTTGCGCATTAAATCTATATATACGTGAAGCAAAAACTTTGTACCCCTATTACGAAAATTAAACGGACGGAGGAATATGAAACTTGGCACACTTATATTTTATATAGAAAGGAGTACAGAGTACTAATTTTTTTTTTAAATATTGCGTAAAAAGTATATTAAATTAAAAAAATAAATGTTACACACACTACCAAGGTTTGACATCCATGTTACTACCCCGCTAGGGACAAAGCGTGATAGCTTCACGCTTAGTAAGTAAGTAAACAGAAAATACAATAAACATATACTCAACTCACTCTTTTCTAATTTAAATCCTATATTTATTTATTTATCCTTTATTTCACACAATATTTTAATACTAGTGTCCCCGTTGACGCGTTAACAACGCGTTGTCTTTAGGAATGTACATTTCATTTTATATAAACATGGATGTCAAACCTTGGTAGTGTGTGTAACATTTATTTCATTAATTTATTATAATTTTGATGCAATATTTAAAAAAAAATAGCATTTTGCACTCCTTCGCTATATAAACTATAAGTGTGCCAAATTTCATGCGCCTCAAATTTCCGTCCGCATAATTTTCGTAAGAATGGATACAAAGTTTTTGTTTCACGTATTTATATATAGATCATTTAAATTATGGGAATCGAATCCATAGCATACTAGGTTCCGACTTGGTTCTCCCTAACTACCGGGGAATCCGGAAAAAATTAAAAAAAAAACATCTCAACACTAGATAAATAAAGTCTTAGAAATGTATCGAAGCGTGCCTAAAGATTAGTGGTGCGGAACGATGAAGAGTTACTGGGTTCAATATACTGTTACTTCCGGTTGGATTAAGAAAAAACTATAGAATAGACACAAAAATAGTGTTGATAATCTTTTGTTTTTTTTTTAAAGCTTGAAGCAATCTGTATCCCGCATATAACAGGGCAAAGGGAACCCGAGAACCTAGTGTTAAGACACTCCGTTCCCCAGTTTCCGCCGAATTGAGGCATTGCGTGCTGTGTGTCGGTACTCAACACCGCGCTTTGCCTTGTTACCAAGCGCAGGAAATAAAAACACTAAACTTTTTCGTTTCCTGTGAATGGGAATCGAACGCACAACCTGTCGCGTTTACAGACGCACGCTTGTGCCTCTGCACCCCGACGGGCGTTACAAATATTCATCACCTTACAAAGTAATAGTAAAATGCAAATATAATATTGAGTATATGTAATTATTTTATATTAAACAAGATTAATGTGCTTAAATAAGATTGATAAATTAAATACGCCTGTCGTGGCGCAGAGGCACAAGCGTACGATTGTAAACGCGAGAGGTTGTGGGTTCGATTCCCACTCCAGGAAATGTAAAAGTTTAGTATTTGATAACAAGGCAAAGCGTGGCATTGAATTCCGCTACTTAGCACGCAAAGCCTCAATTCGGCGGAAAGTGTGAACGGAGGGTCTTAGCACTAGGTTCCCTTTGCCTACCCTGCTTTATGCGGGATACAGCGGAAGCTAAAAAAAAAGAAAAAAATAAGACTGAGTGAGGCGTTAAGTTTCGCTATTCAACATGTTATATTTGAAACAGAAAACAGTGTGTTTTATCATTTGTTTCCTATTACTATACTGGAAATAGCGTAAAGTTGTTATAAAAAAATTACAATCCCGTTTTTTCTGTTTTCTAAAAAAAACGATAAATCCTCACTTACAGCTTCCCCACATTTTTCAAGGAGAATGCTAAATTTCAGCTTTCTATGTGCAATAGTGTCGCCTGTACGTTGTCTGTAAATCACTACTGAATGACTGACAGACTGAAACAGGTCTATGCAAGTATTTTATATACTCGTATGTATATATTGAAAATTAATACATATTTTGTGGTCACATCATATAAGTAAGCTTGCATTGAAAATTAACCCAAGGCCCACTGAAATTATAGACTTATCGATACCTATAACCTAGGTATCCTAAAAGTGTGTCACGGTCTAAATATCCATCTAAAACCAACTCTTAACCTTACGAACTATTAAGTTACTCTTAAACTCTCTCTTATTTTAATTACATTTGGTTTAGTTTCACGTTGTATCCCACACATAGCAGGGTAGGCAGAAGGAACCTGAGAACCTAGTGTCAAGGCACTCCGTTTTTTTTTACATTTCCGTCCTCCACTTTTCGCCGAATTGAGGTACTGAGTGTTACCAGAGTGAGGATATGAAAATTTTAGATATTGTTTAATATTTTCATTTCCTGTAGTGGGAATCGAACCCATAACCTGTCGCGGTTACAGTCGCACATTTGTGCTTATGCGCCACATCTGGCCTCGAATTGCTTCTATATCCTATATCTGTCTAAATTAAATCAGGTATTAAAAGAATTTACAGGGTGCTCAAAAAAGTAAACACAATAACGTATTGTTTAGAGCACATCGTAAAACTATTGTTATCGAACGCTCTTCATAGTTGGCAGTGCGCCCAGTGTTAGATTTACGATTAAAAAATATATCTTAATAGCTATATGTAAGTACTTTCAAAAATAAAATACATACATACATACATAGCTTCACGCTGCATTCCGCATATACCAGGTTAGGCAGAGGGAACCTGAGAACCTAGTGTTAAGATACTCTGTTCCCCACTTTCCGCCGAATTGAGGCATTACGTGCAGAGTGGCGGAACTTAACGCCGCGCTTTGCCTTGTTATCAAGCCCAGGAAATGAAAAATTCCATTTTCTAGAGCGGATTTTCCTTATACAATTGTTATAACTTATTTTTATTATCATTTATTAGTTGTCCGTCATACTATATAATATAATCGTATTATGATCAACAACTTACACTAGGTAAAAAAAAGAGAAGGAACCCGTAGCATTCCATGGATTCAATTGTATATCGGGAGGGCGTTAGAGAGAGAGGAGCTGAACAGTGCCTGGGGCCCAAATACCGTAGGCTTTAAGGGATCTCTTTAAAATGCATTGATTCTCGCCTCCACTATCTGAGGTCCTATCTCTATCTAAATCTAAATTGAAAAGAATAATGAAAAATCGATTAATGGTAAAATATTTATACAGAATGTATATATTATATAATTAAAATTAACTTGTGGTTCACCCCAGAATCCGCACATAGCAGGGTAGCAGAGGGAACCACAGAACCTGGGTCTTAAGACACTCCGTTCTTTCTTTTAAACATTTCCGTTCCCCACTTTCCGCAGAATTGAGGCATGCTGAATGGCAGAACTCAACGCCCTGTTATCAGAGCGAGGAAATGAAAATACTAAATATTATTTAACATTTTCTATTGCCTGGAGGGAATCGAACCCACAACCTGTCGCGTTTACAGTCGCACGCTCATACCCTGCGCCACGACATTGAAATTAATTTAACTATTAAATAATAAGAATTTCGATAGACAAGAATATATTTTTGTTAGGTGGTAGGAGGTTCGTCCTCCGACTGGCTCGTGACCACTATCATAGTCAAAGACGAACCCGCCAAATATCTAATGATGTGTTCCGGTTCGATGGCATGTAAGCCAGATTTTCCCCTTTCCCACCCATCCTTTCCCCAAAATGTGGTGGTTCTGATAGTGGACTACTACATTGTCCCCCCTTCCATCAGTATCCTCTAGGTTGGCAACGCATCTCCAACATCTCTGGTGTTGTAGATGTCTATGGGCGAAGGTAACCACTTACCATCAGGTGGTCCTTCTGCTCGTTTGCCGTCCGTTATCAATAAAAAAAAAATATTTGTTTATAGTATAGTTGAAGTGTATATCCAAAGATATATGATTATTTATTTAACTGCCATTCTCCAGCCAAGAATCTCACGTAAATGTTACAAGTACATATCTTCAACAAGTACATATCTATTTGTAAACCTCGTAAAACATAGGTTAGCCACTTTAGACGTGGAACACTAAATAACTTATAAGTGAATTTACGGATTCTAGTCTGTTTTCCACTCCTAGAGTTAAGACACTCTGTTCCATTAATATATTTAGACACTTCGTTCTATTAACATTTCCGTTCCCAACTTTCCGCCGAATTGAGGCATTACGTGCTGAGTGGCGGAACTCAACGCCGCCCTTTGTCTTTTAGGCGATTCGGTTGTTCTTTGATTTCCTCTGCCTACCCTGCTATATGCGGGATACAGCCTAAAGCTATGTATATATGTATGTACTATATTTATAAAGACTAGTGTCCCCGTTGACGCGTTAACAACGCGTTGTCTTTAATAATGTATATGTCACTTTATATAATGGATGTCAAACCATGGTAGTGTGTGTAGCATTTATTTTGTTAATTTAATATACTTTTTATGCATCATTTAAAAAAAAATATTAGCATTCTGCACTCCTCTATATAAACTATAAGCGTGCCAAATTAAATTCTCCTCCGTCCGCGTATTTTTTGTTAAAAAGGGATCCAAAGTTTTTACTTCACGTAATTTAACACCTAAACTGTTTATTCAGCTTTACTTTTCGTCACAGTCGTTTGCGCCCGAGCGGGCAAAAGAAATTATAATAAACATAATCATTCACTCGTTGGGAATTGATCCCATAACCAATAACGCTTACATTCAGACGCTGTCCTTATGTTATCTTATTTTTTTTTTATATTAATAATTCCCTCACAATTACAACCACAGGTTTTGACATGTAGGTATAACCACAAGAGCGACTATATCTAATATGAGTACGGACCGACTTTGCTGACCGATAGAGGTCAAGTTTTTTGTCGAAAAATAAAAATCGAAAAACTTAATTGTAAAACTGAACGCATTCTACAAGCCTGCATAACATGGTAGATAGAGAGAACCTAATGTTAAAACACTGTTCTTCACTTTCCACATGAATTCTAAGCATTAATCATTGAATGACAGATCTTAACACCGTCTTGTATCTTACTACAGTAGGGAACTGAAAATAACATTACATGACCAATAACGATGAATAACGCCTGTCGTGGCGCAGAGGCACAAGCGTGCGACTGTAAACGCGACAGGTTGTGGGTTCGATTCCCACTTCCGGAAATGGAATTTTTCATTTCCTGCGTTTGGTAACAAGGCAAAGCGCGGCGTTGAGTTCGGCCACTCAGCACGCAATACCTCAATTCGGCGGAATATGGGAAACGGAGTGTCTTAACACTAGGTTCCTTCTGTCTACCCTGCTACCCGTGAAGCTATGTATGTATAATCATTACATATATAGTAGCTACGAGCAATTTCATCTAAAATGAGTACGTACCGACTTTGCTGATCGCTAGAGGTCAAGATTTTTATCGAAATAAAAAATTAAAATAATAAATTGTAAGTTTAAAGGCACTACAATTTTTATTTCTTTTATCTTCACGCTTTATCTTTATAGCAGGGTAACCTTAGAGAACCTTGTATTAAAACAAGTACCCCATTCGCTGCTATCTGTTCGAAATCAAAACATTGCGCGTAGTGATGTAAAATAATTTTAATAGAATCGTTACCCCGACTGGGAATCGAACCCACCTCGATAGGTTCTTCGATTCTCAGAAGATATTGCTCTAATTTGTTTATTTCATTTGAAGTTAATATTAAACAAAACTCAATATGTTTATTTTCAAGAGTTAATTTTGAAACAGGCCATTGTAGCGCAGTGGGATAGTATCTGACTATCATTAACACGAAAGGTTGTGGGTTCGATTTCCATTTGGAGGTATGATCATATTTATAGAGTAATTATTTCCATTTTTCACTATGGTTGCCTTTGCTTTGGTTAACTGTCGTGGCGCAGAGGTAGAAGCGTGCGACTGTTAGCGCGACAGGTTGTGGGTTCGTTTTCCACTCCAGGAAATGGAATTTTTCATTTCCTAGGTTTGGTAACAAGGCAAAGCGCTGCGTTGAGTTCCGCTACTCAGCACGCTTTGCCTCAATTGGGCGGAAAGTGGGGAACGGAGTGTCTTAACACTAGGCTCTCTCTGCCTACCCTGCTATACACGGAATGTACCGGAATGCGTAATTGCGTAAACATGCGGAATACACCGTGAAGCTATGTATGTATGTAGAAAAAGTAAAGGAGCTTCACGCTTTATGCCACAAAATCGATTATTTAGAGATAATCTAGTGTCAAGACACTCCGTTCGCCGCTTTCTCCCCGAATTCTAGACATTGCGTGTTAAGTGGCGGAACTCAAATCCGCGCTTTGTTTAGACAAAGCGTGGATATACTAGATGTACTTTTTTGCATATACAACATAAAAATTCCCCATATATTGTAAAATTAAACCATAACTTAAGGTAATTCTATGGTTTCAAGAAACCCCAAAGGTTTCAGTTTCAAAATACCCTATTCTATAACAGTTAAATATCCATGGATTATACTCACACTTAAAGATACCAATCAATGTTTAACTAACTTTAAATAAAGAACTTTACTCTATTATAAATATACTTTTTCTCGAGTCTCGAGTGGTATTAAAATTTATATAAGTCATTTACCTACTCATGTCAGGTATATTTGTAAGACATAATGCGGCGTTGAGTTCCGCCACTCAACAAGCAATCTCTATATTTTGAGCGAGAAAAAGAAAATACAGTCGCACGTTTGTGCCTCTACGCCACGACAGGCGTCAAGGCTTTTACATTTCCTGGAGTAGGAATCGAACCCACAACCTGTCGTGTTTACAGTCGCACGGTTGTGCCTCTGCGCCACGACAGGCTTCTACGAGTGACCTGACTCTATGTATTTAAATAAATAGTGAGAGATCAAAATATTTATAGCACATTTTAATATATATTTTTATATAACATATTTTTTTATAAATAAAATTGCTAAAATATTCTTTTGTTACATACATACATACATAGCTTCACGCTGTAGCAGGATATAGCAGGATAGGCAGAGGGAACCTAGTGTTAAGACACTCCGTTCCACTTTCCACCGAATTGAGGCATTGCGTGCTGAGTAGCGGAACTCAACGTCCCGCTTTGCTTTGTTACCAAACCCAGGAAATGAAAAATTCCATTACCTGGACTGGAAATCGAACCCACAACCTGTCGCGCTTACAGTCGCACGCTTGTGCCTCTGCGCCACGACAGGCGTTAACAAAATCTTTTATAATAAAAAAATATATTCAATTTATATATTTATCAAAAAAGTTTTTTAATTATCGCTTGTATATCGCTTTAAAAAAACGATATTTGCCAAATGTCCCTTTTTGACATTGACATTTAAGTTGACCTCTTCTACACAGGCGAAGGTATAAATCTATATAGCATATAGGTATTTCTGGAAGAGTTCATTCTAAATAAACCTTGACCGCGACAGAAATTGTTCCACTTATATAAAATTAGATAAAATATTAAAGTTAGGTTTTGGCAACGAAAAATAAATTTAATTTAAAAAATTGCTTTTGCATCTACTAGATCTTTTTTTATCTTCACGATATATCATATAGACGGCAGGAAGAAGGAACCTGAGAACTTAGTGTTAAGACATTCCGTTTTTTTATTCATTTTAGTTCCCTACTTTCCGCCGAAATGAGGCATTGCGTGCTGAGTGGCGGAACTCAACGCCGTAACTTTTTTATATATTCTAGATATTTTTTTTTGTTTATTTAACAAACAAACACTTTCCTTAAAAACTTTTTTAAGTTTTATAATCCAAATGAAGTCGTGGGATACATCTAGTAGTATGTATATATTTGAATTAATATTATTATAATCAAGTTAGACCATTGTGGCGCAGTGGGGCAACGTGTATATAAACGCGACGGTTGCTACTTCGATTCCCACTCAGGGCAATGATTATATATAAATTATTTTCATTTTCTGTTGTACGACAGGACGTGGCGGTGAGTTTCATAATTTAGCACACAATATTTCAAATTTGGGCGTAAAACGGAAAACGGAGTGTCTTGACACTATATTCTGTCTTAAAACCCCTTTTTTTGTTGTCGTGAAGAAATCCTTTTACGGGTACGTTGAGGACTTGGATAGGTTATGTGGGACTCCTAAGTCGGCAGATGGTAGGCCGACCGACGATCCACTGAAACCTCACGAAGCTCCTCCTCTACCGTCACTAGTCGGGGCCACGGAAACTACCATGGACCCCGGCGGCCTGTCTTATAACCCTGCTATACACCATAAAGCCTACTTAAGTTCTATATATTCATACAGGAAAATGACTCATTTAAATAATATATTGGTAAAGGATGCCAGTACATTCCACACGTTCCTCTCTTAAGCATATGACTTAAATATTTTTTTATTTTATTTATTTTGTAAACTTGAAGAACGATAATGATCTGGTCTGGTCTTTAGTGACTCACATTTTTCGATACAAAGTATGTCTTATCCTTTAAGCTCAGTAGACGTGATATTTAAACGCGGTTTCCAGTTCAAATACCATTTGGTAGAAAAAAAGAAAAGCTAATGTTACTGAAGGAAAGTCAAGTAAAAAGCGTGAGGTCTCTCCAGAGTATCTATGTATCTTCTACTTGGCATTTATCCCGGCACTTAGACATGGTCTGCCTTCCTACTCCTCCACTTTCGTGGCCAGAATATGAATGTAAGAGAAACATACCTTTCTATCCGATTTATAGAGATTGCGTAATAAATTATGGATCTAAACGCCGCGCCTTGTGTTATCAAAGCAAATAAATTAATCCAAAAAAAAATCATTTTTAGAAGACACATAAAAAATTGAACCTAGCGGGATTCAAACCCACGCCTCTGACTGAGCTATATGTTCTTATCCACGTCAAAATCGTAATTAATTAATACCTTATAACTATTAAATCTAAATATAATAAATATAATATAATAAATACACTCTGTACAATTTTTTTTAAGATTAATCTATTTTTTTCAAAGAAAATGAAATCTTTTCAAACTTGGTTAGGTACAGAGGAATTTGGAGTATGAGACAATGGAGGCGACCGTTAATGCATTTTAAAGGGGCCCTTAAGCTTAAACTTGGCTCCTCCTCCTTGGCTCCTTAGCTCCTCTCTCTGCAACGCCTTAACACCCACTGTCAGTCCCATGGTGAATCCATGGTATGTTAAGGAGATACTTCCCATAGAATACGTACCCATGAAGTTATGTATTATTCACATCGAGAGCGCCAAATAATATGAGATACTATTGAAAATTCGTGGCTAAGAGCCGTGGGATATGCTGAAACAAATAAAAAAAATATATTTAAAAAAAACGTTTATATATGACTTACACACGATTGGTTATGGGTTCGATTCCCATTCGGCGAAATTATTCACTTCAACTGTATTTTCTTATGCTTGCTACCGCATAACTTTTTAATGGATGAACCAATTTCGTTGATTCTCTTTCTATATGATAGATAGCTGCTTATGATGTGGTATTTAATTTAAATTTAATTTAAAACTGACAGGTAGTTTTTGAGTTATTCGTAATAATTTTATTGTTTATGCATTTTATTTGAAATGGGTTGACTTCTTTTGTTAAAATGAAATGAGTTTCGAAGTCACAACCGTCGTTTACAATCGGTTCCACTGCACCACGATGGTCACAAAAAAAATGAAAATCTCTTTTTATTTCTATATATATAAGAAATCAGTTATTTTATAAATAGCCAACGAGTTATCTCGTCCACATTAGATCAATACGTTATCGCTGCCTTTTTTCCTTTGGCCCCTCTTTGTGATATAAAATGTAAACATACGGAATTATATTTTGTTCTTAGTATTTTTACTACAGGACGAATTTGCGATTGGTTATGGATTCAAAGAATCTCACTCATCCCGTATTATAAAATGTTTTCATTTCCCTGTTCTGCGGCGTTGAGTTCCGCCACTCAACACGCAATCGTAATCGAAGGAAAGCGAAGAACGCATTGTCTTGACAAAAGGTTCTCACGGTCTACCCTTTGTAGGATAAAGCGTGAAGCTTAAAAAAAAAAGAAATTTCAAGCTCCAAATAAAAGGGTAATTTAAAATAATTTAAATAGGACCACATTAGAAGTTAGTAGCTATAATATAAAAAAGGATAATCAAAAATGGTTCATAACAAATAAAATGCGGTAACACACTTTAAAAAAATACAGTCGAATTGAGAACTTCCTTTTTTAGAAATCAGTTAAAAAAATACATGACATTAAAAAATTAAGTTGTGAGTTTATTTAGACAAAGCTCAGTTTTTTTCATAGCTTTAGAGACACTGCGTATTATTTCCACGCTTTATTAGGGGGGAGAAATAAAAATAACTTTTATTTACAACAAAATCATCCTCGGGTGGGAATCATACCCATAACCCACGTAGTCAGACCTCATCTCACTGCACCGCTATGGAGTCATAAAAATGTTTTTAGTATATTAGTTCGTCGTATGCTTACAATTAAGTCCCGCTTTATCAAGTGGGTCAATTCAGTAATGACCGAAGACGGTCAAGACCTTAGAACAGGAGTGCCGTGGAAGTGTTATAAGCACTTCCTACAATATAATGTTTTATTTTACAAAAGTTTGTGAGGATCAATAGTTATTAATTACCCTTTCACGGAATATAGAAATACATGGACTACAATTGGTAATGTTTTTTTTGTAATGATAGTAAAAAATATATATATATATATTTTTTATATGGATAACGGATGGCAAACGAGCAGAAGGACCACCTGATGGTAAGTGGATACCTTCGCCCATGAACATCTACAACACCAGAGATGTTGTAGATGCGTTGCCAACCTAGAGGATACAGATGGAAGAGGAGGACATTGTAGTATTCCGTTCTCGGAACCACCACATTTTGGGGAAAGGATGGGTGGGAATGGGAAAACCTGGCTTACATGCCATCGAACCGGAACACATCATAAGATATTTGGCGGTTCGTCTTTGACATGATAGTGGTCGCGAGCCAGACGGAGGACGAACCTCCTACCACCAAACATCATATTATGTACTATGGGTCTATAATTTATTATATTGAACTAAGCTGATGCAAAAGTTATGATAGGCTTATACATTTTCATAAAATATTCAAAAAAAAGTTATTCCGATATATAAACTATTACAATGTAAGGTATGTATCATCTAATGTGATACACTTTCCATGATTTTTACGTGAAAAAGTAACAAATATTCGTTCATTCTCATAATTTTTTTACTGTTATTACTATTTATAAATAACTCCAAGAAGAACCTTTATTTCAAAATCTATACTTATATTAATACGAGAAGGAAAAGCTTTGGATCCCATTTTACAAAAATTATGTGGACAGAGGAGAGTAAAACTTGGCACACTTATAGTTTATTTAGTGAAGGAGTGCACAATGATAATATCTTTTTAAAATAATGCAAAAAAATATATTAAATTACTAAAATAAATGTTACACACACTACCTTGGTTTGCCACGCATGTTTATATAAAGTGACATATATATTGATAGACAGTGCGTTGTTAACGCGTCAACGGGAACTCTAGTTAACTTAAATAAGTAATTTGCCAATACATACTTGTCTTTAACCTCAATATAGCTAACAATTTTAAATATTTTTTAATACTTAAAGAACCTTTAAAATTATTTTACTCTGTGTCGGATTCCTTGCTGACGCGTCATACTTTGAAACGGAATGTTGATTGTAAAAGTGTAGACCGGCTTGATTTTTTTAAAAAAAAGCATCTTCACGCGCTTTAACCCGCATACAGGGTAGCCAGAGAGAAGAGAGTAAGTAGATCTCTAGTGTTAAGACACCTGGGTACTTCTTTTCGCCCGACAGCCATTACATGGCCGGAACTTAACGCCGCGCTTGGTCTTATGTCTTGTTTTTATAGTCTATATTAAATACATTATAATATAACAACTGTCATGTGTTTGGTAACTTTAATAACTTTTATATTCCTCAGTCCGCAAGATTTTTATTAAGCTGGAATACAAAGTCTTTCTTTCACGTACTAATATGAATACAATAGGTATAAATATCCCGCGGCGTTGATCTCCGTTAATTGACACTAAATATCAATATACAATTACAGAAAGTAAATATATGTCATATATATTAAATTAAGGACCTGTATATTTTAGACGCCTGTCGTGGCGCAGTGGCACAAGCGTGCGACTGTAAACGCGGCAGGTTGTGGGTTCGATTCCCACTCCAGAAAAAGTAAAATTTAGTATTTTCATTTCTTGGGTTTGGTAACAAGGCTAAGCGCGGCGTTGAATTCCGCCACTCAGCACGCTATGCCTCAATTCGGCGTAAAGTGGGTAACGGAATTGTTGAAAGAGAATGGCCTACCCGCTATATGCGGGATACAGCGTGAAGTTAAAAAAAAAAATGTATTTTAGACAAAAATATTAGGCAGATTCTAAAACAGAATAATTATCAAATATTTTTTTAAAGAAACACAGAGAAAAGAAAGAGTAGAATATAATATATACCACATATAAGTGAGGCCGGTCGTGGCGCAGAGGCACAAGCGTGCGACTGTAAACGCGACAGGTTGTGGATTCGATTCCTACTCCAGGAAATGTAAAAGTTTAGTATTTTTATATCCTGGGTTTGGTAACAAGGCGAAGCGCGGCGTTGAGTTCCGCCACTCAGCACGTAATGCCTCAATTGGGCGGAAGGTGGGAAACGGAAATGTTAAGAGAGAACGAAGTGTCTTAACACTAGGTTCTCAGGTTCCCTCTGATTACCCTGCTATGTGCGGGATACAGCATTTGTAAATGTAAAGCATTTCTTTATAACTAAAGAGGGTCTCACATGAATCACTGATTAAGAGAATTAGAACAATTAATCGTAATTAAAAACGACATAAGGAGCTTCTTTTGGTATTTTAAACGAATTTTTATTAATAAGAATAGTATTAAGTTCCTTTTAGAACCAAAGTTTTCATCGTGACACTTAAAATTTGTTACCTAGTACCTTTTTTTATTTTATTGTTAAGAAAAAATAAAAATACAGTATAAAATTTGAACGAAGCAGGATTCGAACTCACACCACTTGAGTACTACCAAAGCAATCTAACCAATTAACCTCCATATCTGTTCTTATCCAGTTATGTCTAAATTCATAAAGGTTTGTTGCAATTTATTTTTGTCAGCGTCCTGCTATATCCTTAAGTATGAATAACACTAAAAATATTACCTTTTAATAATAGTACATATATAACAGGTTCAAATTCCATTCATCAAATAACGTGAAATAGTAAAATATAGTGATTAAAAAACGTATCCGCTATTGAATTCTACTAGCTTTTGCAAGAAATTAGTATCGAAATTACAAAACAAAATATTATTTTCTGTACAAAAATAACTCTACGAAAAACACTATAATTGTTTTTTTTTTATAATTAAATTTCATTATATCTGAGATCAAGGAAAAACGATTTTAATTAAAATGTACCAAAAACAGAAATTACGACGAACAATTTAAAAACTACTGGTTAGACCTTAACTATATTTAAATGGGACCATATCAGAAGCTCTAGCTATCATATAAACAAAAGGATTATCAAAATTAGGCTTTATAGGTATATATTTATTAATTATAGGCTATGTGAAAATACACATACAAAAAACAGTTGAATTGAATAATTCCTTTTTTGAAGTATTTTTTTTTTTTTTTTATTGACAACGGACGGCAAACGAGCAGAAGGACCACCTGATGGTAAGTGGCCACCTTCGCCCATAGACATCTACAACACCAGAGATGTTGTAGATGCGTTGCCAACCTAGAGGAAACTGATTGAAGGGGGGACAATGTAGCAGTCCACTATCAGAACCACCACATTTTGGGGAAAGGATGGGTGGGAAAGGGGAAAATCTGGCTTACATGCCATCGAACCGGAACACATCATTAGATATTTGGCGGTTCGTGTTTGACATGATAGTGGTCGCGAGCCAGTCGGAGGACGAACCTCCTACCACCTAACAAAAAAAAGTAAAAAGAAAATAATCCTCTAATACAAAAAAATAAATCATAGGAAACAATAATATGATCCTATAAAAATTATTAAAAATTATTCAAAAAAACAACAATAAAACAAACAAAATTAAAAATATTACATAAGAAAGTTGAGATATGCGTAAACGTAAAGTTCAATAGCCTTAAGTTGTCACGCAACTTTTTTTCATTAATTAAAATGACACAAGTTAAACTTAAAACTGCCTTACCTTCACAAAAAAAAAAAGTCCAAAATTAAAAATCAAGAATAAATACACTTTTAATAGCACATTTTTAAATTTATTATTTATAATTTTTTAAAATTTATTTTAACCGTTTATTTTTTAAATGCAACGCGAAGCACGTGTAGTCTGTGGCGGGAAACCACTCAAACTAGTTTTGATGGTACAGGCAAAGCTCTTCATTCTTCGTTCCTAACAAAATACCTACCTAATATTATTTTCACCGCGTCTGATATCTGGAATTTAGATTTTATTATGACGTCAATTGTATTTACAAGGTATACTTAACTTTATAAGAGATACTAGTATTATATTTTTTTTTGTTGCTTCATGCTTTATCTCGTATTGCAATGAACCTAGAGCGAATATAATGTTAAGACACTGCGTTAGCCGCCTGAATTCTAGACTTTTTGTGTCAAGAGGCGGAACTCAACGCCGCGCTTAGTCTTATCAGACCCAACAAAAATAGTAGCAGCTTCTCGCTTTAATCCCGGATAGCAGGGTAGCCAGAGAGAAACAAGTATCAAGACTGTCCGTTCGTCGTTTTCCGCCAGATTTCGACACTTTCTGTGTCAAGTGGCGGAACTCAACACAGCGCTCAGTCTTACCAGAGCGGAGAGATGATAATAATTTAAATACATTCATTTCTCGGAGAAAGAATCATACCTAACCAATGGCGTTTGCAATGAGATGCGCTAAGATGGTATCTAAATTTGTTAGAATTATTTTATTTTCCTAATCACGCGGCTTTGCGTGCATAGTGTGTTGATAAAAAAAGTATATGTACTTCCTATTAAATTTAATCACAAACAGATTTACACAGTGAAATAAACTGACCAATAATTACAAGTTACTTTCATTTTACGAACCGCAAAAGAGGAGAAGGATCTCAATTCGACTGTTTTTTTTATGCGGCCTATTTCATATTAGCTTTTGAGTTATTCCTAATATTTTGTTCTTTTTATTGTTTTTTATTTGAAGTCGATTTTTTTTTTGTTAAAATATTTATTATTAATGTCAAGAAGAGATTAGTATACATATTATTGAATTTATTGTTTAATTAATTTTAATTAATTCTTTAATATAACTGTTTGACTAATTATATTTAATGACTAAACTCATAGTACGCGCTTAATGGCGGTTCATTCATATCAATGCGTGTTGACTGGCGGAACTCAACGCAGCGCTTTGAATCTGAGCAGGGAAATTGAAAAAAATAGTTCAATTCACTTCTTTAGATACAGCGCTTAGAAAGTGTCAATGAAAATAATTTAAATTATCATTCTGTCTAGTGCATATCGAACCCCCGGCCATCGCGTATACATGGTTCCACTGTGCTATTCTTTAAAACATATAAAAATTTTTTTTTAGTTCCCCACTTTCCGCCGAATAAAGGCATTGCGCGCTGAGTAGCGGAACTCAACGCCGCTCTTTGCCTTGTTAACAAGCCCAGGAAATGAAAATACTAAACTTACATTTCCTGGAGTGGGAATCGAACCCACAACCCGTCGCGCTTACAGTCGCACGCTTGTGCCTCTGCGTCACGACAGGAGTTAAATAAAATATACTTACCAGTAATTTATTAAAGCTTTCTGGAACTTGAATAGGTGATATGAATCATTATATCCTCTTTAGTATTCCATGCGAGTCTCTACATCGCTACTTGACACTAGATCAAGCTACGCTTACATGACGGTAACCAAAACTTTTATGTAGATGTACCTAGCTGCATCCTGCGACTTTGTTTTATATAAACGGGGAGCCTCCTCGTTGACGCGTTAATAACGCGTTGCCTAGCAATGTATATGTCACTTTTTATAAACATGCATGTCAAACCATGGTTTGGTGTGTAACATTTATTTTGTTAAATTAATATATTTTTATGTATTATTTTAAAAGTACGAAACGAAAAAGAAATCATTCTGCGCTCCTTCTCTATGCAAACTATAATTGTGCCAAGTTGCATGCTCCTACGTCCGCGTAATTTTCGTAAAAAGGGATACAAAGTTTTTGCTTCACGTATTTATATATTTGTATATATAAACATATACCAATACTGCCGTTTTTTTTCCGTTATCGGTAATAAATTAATTTCGATTAATCCTTATCCGCCCCTACCCTCCCCAAAGAGCATAGATATCAAATTTCAGCTTTATATGGTCAGTCAGTTAGAATAGTAAAAAAAGGCAACATACATACATAGCTTCACGCTGTATCCAGAATATAGCAGGGTTGGCAGAGGGAACCTAGTGTTCAGACACTCCGTTCCCCTACTTTCCGCTCAATTGAGGCATTGCGTGCTGAGTGGCGGAACTCAACGCCGCGCTTTGTCTTGTTACCAAACCCAGGAAATGGAAAAAACAATTTTTCTAGAGTGGAAATCGCACCCATAACCTATTGCGTTTAGAGTCGCACGCTTGTGCCTGTGCGCCACGACAGGCGTTTCAGACAGGGACTACCCTACATACCCTGTACCCTGACTACAGAGTGAATCTAGTGTCAAGACACTCGGATCGCCGCTTATCACCCGATTTCGAGACATTACGTGTAAGACATCAAGTGGGGGAATAAACGCCGCATTTGCCTTACTGGAGTGAAGAAATAATAATAATAATAACTTTATTGAAACACTTAAATACAATACAATAATTGGTTGAAGTACTGTCCTCTTAAATAGATTAGAAAATAACCCGTAGTAAAGAGTAACAGTGCCGTAGTAACAGTAGGGTGATCAAACAAGTGTTCTTTTCTTACACGGATTACAAGTCGTAATATATTTTTTATTTATTTACTAGATGTACCCGGCGCGCGTTGCTACACCGACAACTAAAATAAATTTAAGGAAATTTTTGAGTTAATCAATGACATACAGACAAACATTATTTTTTTTATATTCTTCTGTGTAAAAATACATGGTCATACTGATTTTCACGATAATCGGTTGAATTGGGCAGAAGTTGCTACTCTGCAGCTCCACCTGGTGGCGAGTGGCATCAATGAGCATATTATACAAACCTTCTCTGTGGAAAAATACATATATATACCAATTTTCATAGTAATCGGTACAGTAGTTTTTGAGTTCATCGATGACTTACAGACAAACATTATTTTTTATGTAAGTATAAAGATAACTGTAAGTATTTTAGTAATTATATTCAATGTGAATTATGTGAGAAATGACAATATAATCTTTATCCCGAGTGGGAATCGAACCTACATCTCGTGTTTATTACCAGATCCATTCAGTCCCACTGTGCCACTACGGCCTCTATATAATAAAAGCATTTTTCGTAAGAGAAAATTCTAGAAATATTTGTTAAAGTGGTGCTTCTGTCAAGGCTGTGGTTGAAGGTGAAGTCTTGTTTCAACGTCTACACTAATTGTAGTAACACTTACGCGTAAAAATATATATAACAATAAATACAATCATAATAGCGTGCATCGTAGCGTCTGACAGTAAATAAGAATGGTTGCGGGTTTGATTCCCAATCGGGGAAATGATTTTATTCGCGGAGCAGAGGCACAAGCGTGCGACTGTAAACGCGACAGGTTGTGAGTTCGATTCCAACTCTAGAAAATGTAAAAAATTTGGTATTTTCATATCCTGGGTTTGGTAACAGGGCAAAGCGCGGTGTCAAGTTCCGCCAGTCAGCACGCAATGCCTCAATTCGGCGGAAAATGGGGAACGGAGTGTCTTAACACTAGGTTCTCAGGTTCCCTCTGCCTACCCTGCTATACACGGGATACAGCGTGAAGCTAAAATAAAAGAAACAATAAAAATATTTCCCTGTTCTGGTAAGGCGTGGGGTTGAAATCCGCCTATTTCTTGAACACGCAATGCAACGAATGAATTATATGCCCGAGTGGGTATCGAACCCATAGTTAATTGCATTTGCAGTTAGACGATGTTCCACTGCGCCACGATGTCCACTAAACAATACTATAAAACTATAATGCTCATTTTCTGTCATAGAAGGAGCTGAAAGTAACATAATAAAAATCTATTTAGTTCAAGATCTTAGAAATTTAGGTAAAGGTAAAGTGTAAGTGCAATTAAGATGGTCGAACGTTTGATTGTCTAATTTAAATTAATAAGTTTAATCGTGAGTTATATATCTCTTTTTTTCACTTTCACGCTGTATCCCGCATATAGGAAGGTAGGCAGAGGGAACCTGAGAACCTAGTGACAAGACACTCCGTTCTCTTTTAACGGTTCCGTTCCGCCGAATTGGGGCATTGCGTGATGAGTGGCGGATCTCAACGCCGGGCTTTGCCTTTATTTATTTTTGTTATTATAAATTTTTTTTTTTGCCCACACGGCGGGTTTTTTTTAATATTATAGTGTTGCGCACAGCATTTGATAGAATTATTAAAACATTAATCTTTCTCGTGGTTTTAACTAATGGCTATTACCTATATACAAATCCGGTTTTTTTAAATATTTTAACTAAAATTGTTTACTAAGTAGTAAGATTTGAATTTAATAATTACGAGTGTTTGTTTCACCAAAACATGATAAACTTAAATATATATGTATATAGATATATTATAGCTGTAATAATAAATTATTAATAATTCATTAAAAAAAACTTATTGCAATTGGATAAATTAATAAGTTCAACAATGAATATGATCGCAAATTATTTAATAAAAAAAATTATAAGTACCTGTAGTATTATAATACACAATTTATATTAAAAAAATAGGAAAATATTATAACTATATTATTTAACATGATTCTTTTCATTTTATTTTAAGGTCATATGTAATAAATTTTAAATAAACTAAATATAGTCTGCATAATTTAAAAGAAAAAGATTCAAGCATGATTTTGACATTGACATTGACACATAACCTATATATAACTACCACCTGCAAGTAGCATATAAACAAAACTAAATATAATAGTTAAAAACAGTTTATTTCTTTTAAAAATTTAATAAATAATTTAAAATGGGTGAAGAAAACCCTGACAATAATCCTCAAAAGAAGAGACAGAGAAAAAAGCGCAAAAATTTTTTGTCAAACGCTAAAAAATATGCAAAAAAAGGACAAATGGGAAGAGGTACGCAAATACCAGAGGAGTTATATCAATATTTTGTTGGAATATTAGACGTTATTAAACAAGGAGTTGAAGATCCTGATGAAAGACGTTAGTATATTGTTTTTATATTTCCATATAAATAACCTGAAAATAGTGGTATTTTTACAGCAGCTCTCACTTTTTCCCGCATAATGAGGTAATCGGATGGAATCTAGTGACAACAATTCGTTCTCCACTTTCTGCCCCAATTTGAGTTCATATGTGATGAGAGGCAGAACTCAACACTGCATTTTATCTCATCAGAGCATGGGTAAATGAAAACAATATAAATATAATTATTCCCCTGAATGGGAATCAAACAAATAACTCATGTTTCAGTTACTGTCCCTCTGTGTGCTAAAACATCAAACTATCTATCTTACAAACACTTTTTTATATCTATATAGATATTTATACAAATATCTAACATAAATATCTATCAGCAGCAATCTGACACACAAGAGTAAAAGGTTTCTTTACATTTCTTCTACTTATTAGATGTATTACTTTTGATTAACTCAAAAACTAACTAAAATAGGATTTATTCTTGTTTTTGTATTTAACAATTTATTCATGATATAATATCCATGTCTATTAATATTTTAAAAAAATATTATTCCAGAAGCCTTAGTAAACAATGTTCTAGAAAGAACAAAAGGTGAAGAGCTAAATGTGGTTGGGAATCAGCTAGGCTGCCGTCTTATAGAACTGCTCCTCCCATACTCATCATCGGAAGATCTGGAAAGATACATAGAAGTGCTATCACCGGAACTCCGCAAGCTATGCTCTGATAATTTCTCAAGTCACATAATAGAAACTTTACTTAGAGTATCATGTGAAAGAGCCACAGAGCACTTACAAAGCCAAAATGAAGAAATAGAATCTGAAGAAGTGCCAAAAAAGAAAAAGAAAAAAGATAATAAATATACAGACGAACATATATCGAAATGTAATGAATATACATTAAAGATATCTAGATATGCCTTAAATAATTTGGAAGACTTCGTCTGGGATCGATATGCAAATCATATATTGCGATCAGTTTTGAAATGTTTGAGCGGCATAACACTATTGCCGGGGGAGAAACCTAAAGTTAATATGTTCAAAGAGACAGTACAAGAGAACAAAGGCATTCCACCGCACCAAACTGAGATGAAGTATAAAATAACCACCGATGAATATAAGGAGGTTGTAACAGAATTTGCTAATAGGTTATCGTCATGGCCCCAATTTAAAGATTTGCCGTACCAGAATATTACTTCAGCACTTTTGCAAATATTACTATATGCAGTGAAGAATGTGGATAAGAATTTAACTAAAATGTTAATAAAGAAACTGTTAAATGAGAGTTTTGCGCCAGAAGACTGGGTGGAGAATGGAGAAGATGATAAGAAGGATGATAAGAAAGGTGATAAGAGTGATAACAATGATGGTGATGTGGTAAATGATAATGCGCCATCAGGTTCTTTGCCACCGGTTTTTAAATCTGAATCTGCAGTCAGGTACTTTAATCTTCTTTATCTATATTCTTCTATTTTTTTTTTCAACTTCACTCTTTATCCCGCATGTAGCGGGGTAGGCAGAGGGAACCAGAGAACCTAGTGTTAAGACACTCCATTTTCGTTCAACAATTCCTTTTTCCTACTTTCCGCCGAATTGAGGCATTGCGTGTTGAGTGGCAGAACTCAACGCCGCGCTTTGCCTTGTTACCAAACCCAAGAAATGAAAATACTAAATTTTACATTTCTTGGAGTGGGAATCGAACCCACAACCTGTTGCGTTTACAGTCGCACGCTTGTGCCTCTACGCCATGACAGGCGTTCTTCTATTAACACTCAATATATTAAATCTCGAACAGAGAGAGAAAGGAGTGTTTTGACATTAGATTTTCTTTCTCTACCCTGCAATGTAGATTGCAAAAAAAAAATGTTTTTCTTATCCTAAGTGTGTCACAATTAAAAAAAAAATATTTATATAAAAAAAAGAGGTTCTCAATATGACTATATTTTTTTGTGTGCTACCGTATAACTTTTTAATGGATGAACCAATTTTGATGGTTCTTTTATTATATGATAGGTAGTGCTTTTGTTGTGGTCGAATTTAATTAAGATTTGACAAGTAATTTTTGAGTTATTCGTAATAATTTCACTTTTCAGCATATATTATTTGATTTTTTATTTCAGATTACTAGAAGCAGCATTATTTGTATCTAAAAAGAAAATGTATACACAACTATATGCTCGATGCTTCATAAACAGATTGGGCCAGCTTGCAACTTTACCCATGTTGAATTTTACAGTGCAGCGGCTAATTGATAATTGTCAGATTAAAGAAGAGGTATTATATGAATATTATTTAATTCTATAATATATTATACACATGAAATGAATTATGATATTTTCATTTCCTCACTCTGGTAACAAGGCAAAGCGCGGTGTTGAGTTCCGCCTCTCAGCACGCAATGCCTCACTCCGGCAGAAAATGGGGAACGGAAATCTTAAGAGAACGGAGTGTCTTAACACTAGGTTCTCAGGCTCCTTCTGCCTACCACGCTATATGCGTGATACAGCGTGAAGCTAAAAAAAAATAATTATAAATTATAGTTTATGTGGTTTTGATATATTATCATATTCTTAAATTTGATACTCTCTCTGCCTACCCTATTATATAGAAAATGTATGTTAATCCGGAATTATTAAAATTATAACAAAGAAGGAAGAACAATTACAAATGAAATGCATTATTATTTGCAACTTTAAAGTCAAAGTCAAATAATTTTATTCAAAATAAGAAGTTACAAGCTTCATTTTTACGAATAACTCAAATATTACTCGAACTAAATTTAAATAGGATCACATCAAACACGCTAGCTATCATTAAAAAAATTCCCCACTCTCCCTCGCCGAATTGAGACATCGCGCTGGTGGCGGAACTCAACGCCGCGCTTTGCCTTTGTTACCAAAACCCAGGAAAATGAAAAATACTAAACTTTTTAAAATTTTCTGGAGTGCGAATCGAACCCACAACCTGTCGCGTTTGCTATCTCACACTTGTGCCTCTTGGCGCCACTCCACAGGCTTAGTTAAAAACAATAACTATTTTTTTAACTTCACGCTGTATCCCGCATATAGCAGGGTAGGCAGAGGAACCTGAAAATCTAGTAAGTAAGATAATCTTACTTCCCTTCTTCAACAATTCGGTTTCTCACTTATAAATTTATTATTATTATATTGGAGTTCTAATCTGTATTCTCTTTTTTTTAACTAGTGGATCTAAATTAAATAAATACATAAAAAAATATAATTATACATATATTTAAAATTCTTTTTTTTTAAATATTTCAGTTTGAACCAATATTCGAGGAGTTATCGAATAAATACACTGAATTACTGTCATGCGGTAACACAGGTGTATTGGTGGCCATAGCCAAAGCGTGTCTCAGGATGAAAACTAAACAGATGCAATTTATACAGGTAATTATTATAAATATAATATATTTAAAACAACGCGCGGCGTTGAGTTACGCCACTTAACACTCCATATGGCGAATTCAGGGGAAAGCGTGAAAGGGCTAAAAAAATAAAATTAAAATAAATAAACATGTAGACAGAATAAAGCCAGTTGCAACCTGTCATGGCGAAGTGGCACAAGCGTGCGATTAAACGCGACAGGTTGTGGGTTCCATTCCCACTACAGGACATTAAAATATTAAATATTTCTAATTAATTTTTAGTGTTTTCTTTTCTTTGCTCTGGTATCAAGGCAAAGCGCGGCGTTGAGTTCCGCCACTTAGCACGCAATGCCTCAATTCGGCGGAAAGTTGGGAACGGAGTGTCTTAACACTAGGTTCTCAGGTTACCTTTGCCTACCCTGCTATATGCGGGATACAGCGTGAAGCTAAAAAAAAACCATTCTAATAATAAAATACTGTATCTAAATTGAAACTATTATAAATATTCACTTACAGAATTTAGAAAAAGCCCTAAACTGCGCGGAGGATTCGAACCAGTTCCCCATACAGTGTCTTAAATTACTACCACTTGGCACTAACAATGTTAAGGAGTACTTTATAAATGTACACGGATCTGTTATATTACAGGCCATATTGGATTTTCAGGTTAGTTTAGTTTTTAGTTAGTTATTTAGTTGACTAATTTTGTAAATAGTTTGTTATTTAGTTAGTAAGCTAACTAGTTAATTAGTAATTTAGTCATTTTTTAGTAACTCAGTTTATTACTTAGTAACTATTATTTACTATTTAGTTTGATATTTAGTTAGTTGCTAATTAGCCAGTTAATTACTTTTAAAAACTAATTTTAGTAACTTAGTTAGTTTCTTAGTTAGTTTTCCTTTTCTAGTATGATAATTTGTGGATCAGTTTAGATAGTAAAAATAATTAAATAGTTATTAATACAATATTTATAAATTTGTTTGCTTTTTTAGTAACTTAGATTCTTATTTAGCTTACTTAGGTTAACTATATGCTCAACTATCTCACCTAATTTGTTTTAATTATATTTATTTATTTATTTATTATTATTATTATTTTATTTTTTTATATTTAAATTGCACTAGCGTTATTCCCTTTTCCTCTTTTCATCTGTCCCTATACTTAACGAAGGTTGTCTGTAAGAGATTGCTTGAAGCAATAAGACCGCCTTTGCATACAGACACATGAGTTCATATTATTGTTTCCTCTTCTTTTGTATTTTATTGTGTGTGCAATAAAGATTATTCTATTCTATTCTATTCTATTCTATTCTAATTTGATAGTTAGCGACTTTACTAATCATTTTCATTATCTATTTTTAGTAACTAAGTAAAATTCATATTTCCTTAGTTAGTTAGTAAACTAATTAGTTAATAAATGAGTTATTTATTTAGTTAATTAGTCAGTGTGTAACTAATGAGCCAACTAAATTTTTATTTTATTAGTTTTTTTTTAAATATGGATAACGGATTGGCAAACGAAAGCAGAAGGACCACCTGAGGTTAAGTGGTTACTCTTTGCCCATAGACATCTACAACACCGGAGATGTTGCAGATGTGCTGCCAACCCAGATGATACTGATGGAAGGGGACAATGTGTAGTCCATCATCAGGAACCACCAGCATTTTGGGGAAAGGATGGGTGGGAAAGGGAAGGCTTACATGCCATCGAACCGGAACACATCATTAGATATTTGGTTTTTAGATATAGCCAAAAATCTAGATCTAAATTATTTATTAATTTTAAAGGCTTAATTTTTTTTTTTAATTTGCAGCGTCCAAAAGGTAAACGGTTCTCAGAACAGCCCTAAGACTTAGTGTATATATTCAGTGATCCTAAAGGTTGTCATGTGGCAGATGCAATCTGTAAGGGAAGCTTTGTGGGTGTTAAAGCTAGGGATAAGTTAATATGGAAATTGAAGGTTAGTATGAGAATATATTAAAAATTATCTTTTTAGAAAATGTATAAAAATCTCGCTCACGTAGCGCAGAATCACAAGCAACCTGTAAACGCCAAGGCCAGGGTTCGATTCTTTACCGCAGGAAATACAATTTGTCATTTCTGGGTTTGGTAACAATGCCTTGTTTGGCTTGTTCGCTTTACAAGCGCGGCGCTGAGTTCCGCCACCAGCACGTAATGCCCAATTCGGTGGAAAGTGGGGGAACGGAGTGTCTTTAACACTAGGTTCCTCAGGTTCCCTCTGCCTACCCTGCTATATGCGGAATACAGTGCGGAACCTCGAAAGTTTTTGTTTACTCTAAAATTTGATGTAATTATCTTAAAAAATATGGCGTATAAACAATACGAATATATAAACAAAATGTAATTATATATTCTGGGCTGAACTGATTTTCCTTTGTAAAGTAAACTTCTTATATAATTTTTTCAGCTCCCACTTTCTGACCGAACTGAAATATATCTTGTTCAGTAGGGCGGAAGTCAAGTTAATGTGATTTAAATATAATTACTTCCTCGAGAATTGAACCCGCAACCAAGCCACGGTCCCTTATTTTTAATATATAAATATTTAAAGAATTAACTAATACCTCTCAGGGTTACTATCAAAAACTAGCGCTTCCCAACACGGTTCTCGGAGCACTGAGCAAGTATTCGAAGCTGTTACCAATGAACAGAAAAAGTGAAAATAATGACAGAACTATCGGATAAAAGTAATTTACTGAACAGTAGTAATTAAGTGGACGGTCTTATAGCCGCTAAGTTAGATGTTAACACTTTTGAAATGGGAACAAAAGTATGTTCAATAAATGAATATTTTATTACTGATTCTGTTGTGTTTTTATTTTATCTGGTAGTTTTTTGCCTACCAATATTTATCATAGAAGAACGGTAATATAAGTTTATTTAAAAATATTGTCCATCATTTCCAACTACCTTTTCCTCATCTCTCAGGCAACATTCCGGATCCCACGTCTGAACAACTCCCTGTTTTTGAGGCCACTTTAACGAATCAACTCAATTTGGCATTCAAGATGTGAAACTCCTGCTCAGACAGAGCATGTGCCATGGACTGAACAGGTGATAATCGGACGGTGCAATGTCTGGTTTATAAAGCGGGTGGGGTGGGTGGTACACATCCCAATCAAGTGTTTCCAAATACTTTTATACGAGAGCCGCAACATGTGGACGAGCATCGTCATGCAGGCAAATTATTTTTTCGTGTCTACTAATAGTGAGGGCGTTTTTCCTTCAGAGCTTGGTTCAATCTCATCAATTGTATTCAATAGAGTGGTTCGTTAATTTTTGCTCGGATCAAGCAATCATAATACACCACATGGTTTTGCTATCGATGTTGACGCGTGGCCAGGTAACCCCATGATTTTCTTCTTTGATCATCACCAGTTATGATACGAGCGTAAAAACCCCTTTTTATGTCTAGCTAGCAGCATTTCACTTAAGCATAGTCGGCGTCAAATACCTTCGGCTTTAATTCGGTACGGAACCCAATTTTTGTTTATGAATCATTCCTAATGATTTTATACGATGTGAAACTGCTTTGCTGAGTGACTTCTAATGGAGCAAGTTCTTTTCTGTGCTTGAGATGAATCTTTCCTCCAATAATTCCCCAATTCTGCATCCTCGTAGATTTTTGGCCTTCCACTGCGATCTTTGTCTTCTATGTCGAAACTTCACCTGTTTTTAAACTTTGAAACCACTCTCGTTGTCTCACTCAAAACACCTCACCATATGCTTCTACGAGCAATTTATGCGCCCCAGAAGCAGATTTCTTTAAATTATAGCTAAATGACGCCATTTGGCTCAAATTTTGACATATTCAACTTATAAAATTATATTTTACTCAATATAAAATCAGTAATATTAATAGGGTTTTCTTTTTTTTTTTTTTTTATGGATAACTGATGGCAAACGAGCAGAAGGACCACCTGATGGTGGGTGGTTACCTTTCGTTTATGAACATCTACAACACCAGAGGCGTTAGGAAGATGCGTTGCCAACCCAGAGGCCACAGATGGAAGGGGAGACAATGGTGAGTCCGCTATCGGAACCACTCACATTTTGGGGAAAGGATGGGTGGATAGGGGAAAACCTGGCACATGCCATCGAACCGAACACATCATAAGATGATTTGGCGGTCTGCCTTGACATGATAGGTGATTGCGAGCCAGACGGTGTGACGAACCTCCTACCACCAAACCAAAGGTTATGGTGTTCTTGAATGTCCAAACTATTTTTTTAGCCGGTTATCATCTGCGAAAGCTAACCGAAACTCCGTGCCGCATCATCTACAATAAAATGGAACGGACTTATTTGTACTCCTATATATTTTTTTAGCTTCACGCTATATCCTGCACGTAGCAGGGTAGGCAGAGGGACCCTGAGAACCGACGTGTTAAGACTGCGTTTTCTTTTAATATTTCCGTTCGTTGCGTGCTGAGTGGCGTAACTCAACGCCGCGTTTTGCCTTGTTACCAGAAAAAATGTTTTCAAGCTTATATAGAGACAAATGCGAATAGTTTTGAGTGCAATTTAATTTAACTTTTTAGAGATGGCATCTTTTATATTTATCATATTGTTGTATATCTTTTATTTTTTTAATATTTAATATTTTTAACTTTATGTAGCTCAATATTTTTTTACATATTTCCTAACAATATTCTACAAACATTATCTATATATATAATAAAAGAGCAGAAAAGTCAATTCTGTACATGAAAAATTTTAGAAAAATATCAATTGGGTACGTTAATATATCGTTAATAGAAGCGAAAACACCAATCAGTGGAATTTTTGTCTGTGTGTCTGTTTGTCTGTCTGTCTGTCTGTCTGTATATTTGAACGCGCATCACGCAAAAACTACTGGACAGAAATGAATGAATTTTGGCATGGTAATAGCTTAGAGTCTGGAGGTACATATAGGATAGTTTTTATCCCGATGTTTGACGTAGTTTTCATGGAAACATTGAAAAACCTACATAGACAAATTACTTTATAGACCGATAAGTACTGGACAGAAATGAATGATTTTTTGTACAGCAACAGCTCTTAGTCTGGAAGTACACATAGGATAGTTTTCATCCTGTCATTTGATCTAGTTTCATGAAAAAAATAAAAAACCTACATGAATGGATTACTTTATATGCCGATAATTGCTGGATAGGAAATGAATGAATTTTTTGGCACAGCAACCCGGTTTAGAGTCTAGAGGTACATATAGGATAGTTTTTATCCTGTCATTCGATTTAGTTTTCAAAGAAAAAATAAAACCTACATAGATAGGATTACTTTTTATAGCCAAATAATTACTGGATAGGAAATGAATGATTTTTTTGCATGGGTATGGCTTAGAGACCTGGCAACTTATAGGATACTTTGAATTGATAGTCCAATGTAGTTTCAAAGCGTTGAAAAAAATAACTGACGCCCTCAGAATTACGTCAGTACTCGCATAATTTCAACCACAGATTACACTAAATAATCTGAATATTAGATATAAAAATATTAAAAAGAAATGAAAAGAGAACAAAAAATATACATTTATTTAATAAGAATCATATAATAATCGATTTTTTAGATATGAACGATGCAATAATTTTTGAAGACATAATAAGTAATATATAATAATTTATATTGTTTCAATATTTTTTCATGATTATTTAAGTGAAATTTTAATATAGTATAATAAAAATAATTTAATTTCTTACACAATGGAATTATTATCTATTGGCAACATGATAATTTATTTTTATCATTATTATGAGGGTAATAGAAAGTTAGTTACGACGGAATAAATTTTGTTAAGAAAATTTTTATAGTAATAAATTCTAATTGTAGAAGTTAATACTGTGTTAATTTATTATTTATGGGAAAGTGTTATCGTAAAGTAGGAGACAACGCATGACTACAGGTAACGTAAAATTGAAGGTTCTATTGAAAGTAAAGACCTTAACAATTATCCTATTCTGTTGATTATTAATGTAAAAAGTTAGGAAACTTAAATATTTGGAGCGATATTTGTTACTCTAAAACTTAGGACTGTAATTTAGAAGATTTTATATGCGTGAATCGGACTTATATTTATGTAATATTCATGTAAGGCTACAGAATAATCTAATAGGAAAAAAAATAAAAAAAACAGTCAAATTACATTGATTACAAAATTGCAAGTAAAAGCAATTTTTTTCAATATAATTTATATTCGAGAAAAAAATTAGTAACAATACCGTTTTTTATAAAAAAAAAATTAGAAAGCATATAAAAAATTTTTACGTGGAAATGAAACCCGCGCCTGGTGTTGAATGCGCGAAATATCAAAATATTCTATAAACAGCATTCTCTTGCCAAATGATTGTTCATAGAAATAATCTTAAAATTTTTTTTCAAATCTCTGTACCGAGATGCTTTAACAACAAAAATAAGTTATAATAGAAGTGTATAAGAATTTCGACATGGTTGAATATTAAGAACCTATGTGCGCCCAGCGGTCATAGTGCATGGACGAGACTGGCACTGGTTCGAGTCTTGCTGTTCAATTTTTATACCTTTCCGAAAAGGTTTCTATTCTGAGTATGTGATTAACACTTTAATAATATTAAAAATACCATTAATTTTCCAGTAAATAGTAGTTGTGACCGCCGTGGCTGTTGAGACCCAGGCTCTCTCCGCCTGCAATTATTACCTAATACTTCTAAGATTAAACACATAAACATTTTGGATATTTTGTTTGGTGTTAGGAGGTTCGTCCTCCGTCTGGCTCGCGACCACTATCATGTCAAAGACGAACCGCCAAATATCTTATGATGTGTTCGGTTCGATGGCATGTAAGCCAGGATTTCTCCCCCTATCCCACCCATCCTTTCCCCAAAATCTGAGTAGTTTGCGATGGCGGACTACTACATTGTCCTCCCCTTCCATCTGTATCCTCTAGGTTGGCAACACGCATCTACAACGCCTCTGGTGTTGTGAATGTTCATGAGCGAAAGGTAACCACCACCCCATCAGGCCGGTCCTTCTGCTCGTTTGCCGTCAGTTATCCATAAAAAAAAAAATATATATATATATATATTAGAATACTTAATAGTGGAAAAGGTAAAATAATTTGTAAAAAATGGTGGAGTGTAACCAGAAGAAAGATTTGGTGAGGCAAGAGGTGAATATTTAGTTGTAAAAATTAAATACGAGAAGCGTACTTAACATGAAATAAGAGTGAAAAATCCTATGTTGAGAGCGCAGGCAAGAGAGAAGTCGCTAGTTTTATATAAATGGATACTTAAATCACAATAAATAAGATAGAAACAACAATTAAAGTGTCATAATCCCGTTAAATGAGTAGCATTCGAGCAATAAAATATTGTAATTTTCACAAACTTAAGAGTAAGAAAAATATTTAAAAATCATTAAGATAAAGCGAGGCCCAAGCGAGGCAAATTAACATTTTGAAAAATGGAGTGTCTTTACACTAGTTTTTTTTTTTTTTTTTTTTTGACTGCTACGCGAGATAAAGCGAAGCTGTTTTATTAACACGATTGATCTCAGGTTTTTTAGAATTTTCTATAAAAAATATGTAAAAAAACAATAGATTTTTTTTTACATTTAAAAAATAACTCTTCATTAAAAAAATAAACTATTTCTTACAGCAACTTACTTTGGTTTCCCCCTTTCCCACCCATCCTTTCCCAAAATGTGAGGTGGTTCCGATAGCGGACTACTATCCTCCTTTTCCATCTGTATCCTCTAGGTTGGCAGCGCATCCTGAGTACATCTCTTGTGTTGTAGATGTTCATGGGCGAAAGGTAACCACCATCAGGCAGTCCCTTCTGCTCGTTTGCCATCCAGTATCCACTTAAAAAAAAAATAAAAAAAAAAAAAAAATTAAAAAATTAAAAATTCAAAACTTGATTTTTAGAATTTTTGTATGTATTACCGCATATTTTTTTACTGGGAGGAGCAGAATTTTTGGTCAATTCTTTTGCTGCGTGATAGCTCGTGTTCCTGATATGGTCCATTTAAATTTAGTTAAGATTTAACTTTGACAATTATTAAAGTTTTATGTAATTGTTTTTCTTACAAACCTGCTTCTTTTATCCAAAGAATTTTAATTTATTACAAAATAAAAAAAAATAATACACATATATTAAATATTTTTTGAAAATTGTTTATCCACACACTTACATATCCCAATTAAAATTAAACGCATTACATTTAAGGATCCATGAGAAGAAAACCGCAGGTGGTACTGACACACACCGTTACATCCTTTAGGTACTTCCCCGGGTTTCAGCTTGCACACTTTGTTTGCCACATGTATTCACCCTTCCTTAGATTTAGAGATGGAGGTTGAGGTTGTAACCTGAAAAAATTAACTGATTTTAATAAAACGAAGAGGTTTCAGTTTTTATTCCAGTGTTTGTTACTTGTTACTACATAACATTACTGGGTTAACACATTTTGATGTTTCAGTTTTTATATGATGGTTAATTGTAGCTTCCGAAGATTTAGCCACATTTAAATAGCAATACGTAATAATAATATTAAAAATATAAAAAATTTAGTACAGTAAATAGTAGTTGTGACCGCCGTGGCGCAGTGAGATAGGCTCTCTCCGCCTACTACTTAATACCTAATTATACTTCTAAGATTAAACACATAAACTTATTTGGATATTTTTGTTTGGTGGTAGGAGGTTCGTCCTCCGTCCTGGCTCGCGACCACTATCATGTCAAAGACGAACCGCCGAAAATATCTTATGATGTGTTTCCGGTTCGATGGCATGTAAGCCAGGTTTTCCCCTATCCCACGCATCCGCTTTCCCCCAAAATCTAGTGGTTGCGATGGCGGACTACTACATTGTCCTCCACATTCCATCTGTATCCTCTGGGTTGGCAGCTTGCATCTACAACGCCTCTGGTGTTGTAGGTGTTCATGAACGAAGAAAGGTAACCACTTACCATCCGAGGCAGGTCCCTTCTGCTCGTTTGCCGTCAGTTATCCGCATAAAAAAAAAAAAATATATATATATATATATATTAGAATACTTAATAATTGGAATAGGTAAATAATTGTAAAAAGGTAAGGTCTTAACCAAGAAAGATTTGGTGAGGCAAGGTGAATATTTAGTCGTAAAAATTAAATACGGCAGTACTTAACATGAAAATAAGTGAAAAATCCTATGTTGAGCTCGAACGAAGTCGCGGGCACCACTAGTTTTATATAAATGGATACTTAAATCACAATAAATAAGTAAGAAATAACAATTAAAGTGTCATAATCGATTAAATAATTAGCATTCAGGCAATAAAATATTATGGTACACAAACTTAAGATAAGAAAAATATTAAAAATCATTAAGATAAAGCGAGGCTAAGCGAGGCAAATTAACATTTGAAGAATGGAGTGTCTTTACACTAGTTTTTTTGACTGCTACGCGAGATAAAGCGAGAAGCTGCTTTTATTAACGATTAGTATTTTCCCAGGTTTCAGAATTTTCTAAAAAGATATGTAAAAAAACAATAGATTTTTTTTTACATTTAAAAAATGCTCTTCATTAAAAAAATAAACTATTTATACGCTTAAATTTAGTATTGACATCATATTCTAAACGATTTTTAAATTTTTAAAAATGTTTTTTGGTTTTTCCCTTTCCCACCCATCCTTTCCCCAAAATTTGGTGGTTCCGATAGCGGACTACTACATTATCCTCCCTTTCCATCTGTATCCTCTAGGTTGGCAACGCATCTAGTACATCTCTTGTGTTGTAGATGTTCATGGGCGAAGGTAACCACTTACCATCAGGCGGTCCTTCTGTTCGTTTGCCATCCGGTATCCATAAAAAAAAAAAATTAAAAAAATTAAAAATTCAAAACGATTTTTAAATTTTTATGTGTATTAACCGCATATTTTTTACTGGGAGAACAAATTTTGATAATTCTTTTACTGCGTGATAGCTCGTGTTCCTGATATGGTCCCATTTAAATTTAGTTAAGATTTAACGAGCAATTATTAAGGTTTACGTAATAATTGCATTTTCTTACAAACCTGCTTCTTTTATCAAAAATTTTAATTATTACAAAATAAAAAATAATACATATATTAAATATTTTTTATTATTTATCACACACTTACATATCAATTAAAATTAAACATTACATTTAAGGATCCATAGGAAAACCTAGTGGGTACTGACACACACCGTTACATCCTTTAGGTACTTCCCCGGGTTTCAGCTTGCACACTTTGTTGCCACACATGTATTCACCCTTCCTTAGATTTAGAGAGGGTGGTTGAGGGTTGTAACCTGAAAAAAAATTAACTGATTTTAAAAAAAACGAAGGTTTCAGTTTTATTCCAGTGTTTGTTTACTTGTTACTACATAACATTTTACTGGGTTAACACATTTTGATGAATGAATTTAGCCACATTTAAATTTAATTTAGATCTGACGGGTAGTTTTTGAGTTATTCGTAACAATTCCACTTTTTAATGCATTGTACTTGAAGTCTTTTTTTATGTTTTTGTTAAAATATTAATTATACTATTAATATTTAAATAGTTATTATATAATTATATACTTTATTCGGGAAAATAAGTATTTATAATCAAGAAATAGGCTGTCCACCATGGATATTTAAATTATTTTCATTTTTCCACCTTGAGTTTAGCGTTCCAGGCGAACAAAATGCCTTGACACTAGAGCCTCTGCTAACCATAACACTAGGTCGCAGTGACGAAATTTTGTAAAGGTAAGGGGATTTTTTTAAAATTTCATCATTTCCTGATTCATATGGCCCAAAATTTTGGACACTTTTGGCATAATAAAACGTGTTCCTATGAAACTAGGTGTACCACTATGAAATTAGGTGAGATAGGGATCTCAAATATATGTTTTGTGAAAAAAGCAATCTTGAAGAAAATCATAAGCTGATATATTTAGGGAAATCGGTCTAAATATGTCCGACCTGGACAAAAGTATAGGGTGTTAAGTTAAATCTGCTAGTAATCGGCCACTAATTTATTATAATTTATAAAAGATAAGCCGATAGGAATCGTGTTATATGGACGCTTCGACACTGATAGGTACTTAAAAAAGAAAATGAATACATACCTTTAACACCAGGCTCCCGTCCCTTAACTTGGGCAACTCTCGTAAAACGTTGTGCCGGTCTGTTTATTAACCAATTGTAAGGATCGATGGGAGAAGAACTCGCCAAGACTAGCACAAGGCATGCCACGATGAAGGATAACTGAAAATAACAAAAAACAGGAATTATTAATAAAAAAATGAAAAAAAATATATGGTTATTGGTGGTGCAGTGATTGAGAGTGTAAATGTGTTTGCTTGTGGGTTCGATTCCCATGAGACATGATTATACTTAAAATATTTTCATATTTACCCTCTGACTCTATTTTTGAGTGGCGGAACTCAACACCGCGCTTTGCCTTGTTACCGAGCCCAGGAAAATGAAAATACTAAACTTTTACATTTCCTGGAGTGGGAATCGAACCCACAACCCGTCGCTTACAATCGCACGCTTGTGCCTCAAGATAACAGGGGCATTGGTTAGAGCGGGGAAATTAAAGTAATTTTAAGAGAAGGCACTCTAAAGTACTCAAGAGGAGCTTGAGATAGGTCCTAGAACTTGCGACTTAAATTTTGGCCTCTGTCCAAGCTCCTCTATGTACCTAAATAAAGATGTATGAATAATTATTCTCCGGAATAGGAGACGAACCCAAACCCCATGCGCTTACATCCAGATACTGTTCCACTGTGCCACGATGCCCTCATAATAATAGTCTAAGTGTCTATTTATGTATGTATGTATGTATGTATGTTTGTATGTATGTTTGTATGTATGTATGTATGTATGTATGTATGTATATATGAATGTATGTAAGTATGTATATAATTATGTATTTAGTTTGTATTTTTAATTAATATATATTTAATTTTTTAATGTAAATATCCTGATTAGTGCACCGCCTACCACTACTTTATACAAATCCAATATCCAAAGGTTGCCTGGAAGAGATCGCTTTAAGCGATAAGGCCGCCTTATTGTACGCTATTAGTACTTCTATGTTATTTGTTTATTTGTGTGCAATAAAGAATATTTGTATTTGTATTTGTATTTGTCTAAGTGTTAATAAACAAAGAAAAAGGAAACGTATATCAACTATGTCAATAATTTCCTTAGTGTATTACTATAGATATACACAAATATGTAAAGTATTTATTTGTTTCATATTATAACTAACGATACGCCTGTCTATACCTGCCTTTTATTTCTAATTCATTTTTAAAGTATAAACTTGTTTAGGCGCATTGGAAAGGCCGGCAACGCACCTGTAGCTCCTCTGGTGTTACACGGGGCCGTGGGCGGCGGGGATCACTTACCATCAGGTGACCCGAACGCGAGTTTGCCTTGTCTTTTCCATAAAAAAAAAAAAAAAAAAAAAAAAAAAAAAAAAAAAAAAAAAAAAAAGAAGAAAAAAAAAATAAAAGAAAAATTGGAAAATATCCAATGCGCCTAAGGCTAAGCCTTTAAGATGAAAATTAAGATTTAATAAAAAAAAATACTTCAAATAAAATGTCAGTGCATTTAAAGTAACATTGTTACGTCCAATTCATTCTTATCTTAATAAAATTTAAATAGGATTACATTTGAATAAAATGGGTTAACAAATTTTTTTTGGTGGTAGGAGGTTCGTCCTCCGTCTGGCTCACGACCACTATCATGTCAAAGACGAAGTGATGTGTTCCGGTTCGATGGCATGTAAGCCAGGTTTTCCCTTTCCCACCATTCTTTCCCAAAAATGTAGGTAGTTTCCGATAACGGACTACACATTATCCTCCCCTTCCGTCTCTATCATAGGTTGGCAGCTTGCATTTACAACATCTCTGGTGGTGTAAGATGTTCATAGGCGAAGTAACCACTTACCATCAGGTGGCCCTTCTGCTCGTTTGCCATCGTTATCCATAAAAAGAAAAAAAAAAAAAAAAAAAAAACATGATAGTTAAAAGTTACAATAAACACACAAAAACAAAATCAGTCGTATTGAGATATACGACCATCAAAACATCTCCTTATATCGATTTATTTTCTTGTTTCTTTAAATATTTCAAATAAGAAACAACTTTAGAAATCCTAGTTGTGTTACACTTTTCATCTAATCGTAAAAATATATCGTCACTCCATCCGGACACATGTGCACATTTTGAAGTTTGAAATCAGACGTTAAGAAAATCAAAATATCGTTGCAAGATTGTCTTTTGTGGATGTGTTTATTTTTTTTTTTTTTTTTTTTATGGATAACTGATGGCAAACGAGCAGAAGGACCACCTGATGGTAAGTGGTTACCTTCGCCCATGAACATCTACAACACCAGAGGCGTTGTAGATGCGTTGCCAACCTAGAGGATACAGATGGAAGGGGAGGACAATGTAGTAGTCCGCTATCGGAACCACTACATTTTGGGGAAAGGATGGGTGGGAAAGGGGAAAACCTGGCTTACATGCCATCGAACCGGAACACATCATAAGATATTTGGCGGTTCGTCTTTGACATGATAGTGGTCGCGAGCCAGACGGAGGACGTTATACAAAATAATACATTTACATAGGAATGTTGTTTTATTACTATTTTAGAAGGTTTAAAAATGTAGCCTACATTTGAAGTACTTAAAAGTTTCACGCTTTATCCTAGCCAGAAAGAACTTAGTGTTAAGACACTCCGTTCACCGCTTTCCGTCTCTCCTAAATAAGTCGACGCTTTGTCTTACTAGAGACTTCAACTTACTGAAATTTCAACAATAAAGCGGAATTCAAATAAAATCGTAGGAAATTAATAAAATAATACATAACAGTAAAATGTTAAATTATTACAAATAACCCAAAAACCACACTTCTGATTTTAACTAAATTTCATTGGACCACATCATACGCACTACCAAAAGTAAAAAACAATTGAATTGGGAATCTCTTTTTTTGGAAGTCGGTTAAAAATATAATATTAAAAACTCTTAGAAAAAAGTTTCATATATCTGAAATATATATATAAAAAAATTACAAAGTCCATATATACATATAATAATAATAATTTAAATAAATAAATCCTTACCAAAAACCGCATGTTGCTCGTATGTAGTATAAAACAAGACTGAAGTAAAGTTAGATGACCTGTTGCGGTGAGGCTCGTATGACCTCACCTTACACCTATAACTATGCATCCTGACTTTGCTTGAAGAATTTTTGTAAGACCAATCGCAGTGGGAAAGTATGACTACACGATTGGTTGCTGGTTCGATTCCCACTAGGAGGAATGTCTCAAATTTACGCGGAAAACGGAGTGTATTCATTGATGGGTACTTTCTTTTTCTTTTGTATTGATAAATGATGGCATACGAGCAGAAGGACCACCTGATGGTAAGTGGTTACCTTCGCCAATAGACACTTACACCACCAGAGGTGTTGTACATGTGTTGCCGACCTAGTGTTCAAATGGGAGGGAAGGAAATAATGTAGTGGCCGCGGCAGTCCGTTATTAGAATCACCACATGCTTGGAAAAGGATGGATGGAAATAGTGACAACCATTTACTTGTCATCGAATCGTAACATATTATTAGATATTTGGGGGTTCGTCTTTGACAAAGTAGTGGTCGCGAGCTAGTCGGAGGACGAACCTCCTATCACCAAACTACTGGGATATCCGCCTCTTACGGGACGCTACCCAGCGGCGGAGGGAATTGTATTCTGACCCTGTCCCCTCACAGGGTAAGTTATCTATCCTGTTATGCATAAAAAGAGAACAAAGCTGCATTTTTTGTTTTTTTTTTTTTTGCAATACATACAAAAATACTACTTTAAAATTATTTTATTATTTCTCTCATATTTTAGGGTTGTTGTTTTTATTTGAATGGTATTTATAATTTTAATGTCAATTATAAGTTAATAGATGTCCCTGAGTTAGGTTATTGTTTCCTTTCTTAATCTCGACAGGGGTTTCTCAATTGTTCCGCGTAAAGACCAATTCTTAAAGATCAACTGCTAAGGTTATCGTTCTAGGTAAATTAAAACATGTCAGTAATTATCAAAATTGATGATATAAGATTATAAAAGAATATTTTATACTAATATTTAATATCCTATATATGGATGCCTGTCGTGGTGCACAGGCACAAGCGTGCGACTGCAAACGCAACAGGTTGTGGGTTCGATTCCCAATCCAGGAAATGGAATTTTTCATTTTCTGGAGTGGGAATAGTTTGGTAACAAGGCAAAGCGCGGCGTTGACTTCCGCCACTCAGCACGCAATGCCTCAATTCTGCGTAAAATGGGGAACGGAATGTCTTAATACTAGGTTCCCTCTGCCTAGCCTGCTACATGCGGGATACAGAGTGAAGCTATGTATGTATGTATGTAAACATAAATAAATAAAAAATATATACATAAATAGAATAGTCTATTATTATATATTTGTATAGACAAATATATATTCATAATTAATTATATGTTAATTGCATTGGTGAGTGCAGAAACAACGTAGGTCACAAAAATGCAAAAAATCGTATTCGATTTAAACTAGCTTAGAAAGGCAAGATGCGTGTTGTTTTTCTCCCTCCTTCAAAATTCAAAAATCCGGACTTACATTGTTCCTGTACTCACCGAAGCAATTGTCATATTGAAATTATTACCTAATTATTTTTCTTTATAAATAAACATATCTTTTTTATTAATACATATATAGAATTAAACGATCTGATCTCATATGACCTCACGTACTTCCGCGGTATTTGAAAATGTTAATCGTTTTAAATATAGATTTATCTTTAAATATATAAAATTTATTTTCATTTCCCCATTCTGGTGTGACAAAGCGCGGTGTTAAGTTCCGCTACACGTAATGTCACGTTTTCGGTCGAAAAGTGTCTTGACACTAGATTCTCTCTGTCTGCCTTCGGAAAAATAATGAAGCTATTTTTTTTAATATAATTTATAATATATACTTTTACGTCATTTCTTAAGCGACTAAGTCGATTTTGATGAAACTTTTTGTATACGTTGTTGTATAATAATGATACTTATATGGAAAGGTATGAACAAAATTATAAACATACATATGCGTAGATCAGTGACGAGGGGTCCCTATAACATGGTTCCCGTCGGCTTACTTTTTGTAGACTTTAAAAAAAGGTCACCAGGAAGATGTGGAGGTTAAATTGTAATTGAGTTTGCAAAAAAAAGGTGTGAGAGCTAAAAAACAGGTCGCCAGAGAAGTTTTGGGTATAAAATTGCAAAAATCAAGCTCCAACATCTAAAACCACCTAAAAAAAAGGTCATCAGCATAATTCGATAGTGAAATTACTAGATAATTTAACATGCTGTACCGGCTTCCCTAAATATACCGGCGTTTCTAAATATATACCGGCTTCCTTAAATATATATCGGCTTCCCTAAATTTATCGGCTTACTTTTTTAAAATTTTATACACTAGTTACTGTTGCACACATAATCATAATAATTGCAGAAAGTTCTTAAATTTCTGGGTTCGATGCCCACTTAGGTAATAATTAGGATTAAATTATTTTCATTTCTCTATATACCAGTGGCGAGGGGTGAAAATTTTAGTTAGATAAGCCGGTAAATTAAGAGGAGGAGCTTGGTGGTAGGAGGTTCGTCCTCCGTCTGGCTCGCGACCACTATCATGTCAAAGACGAACCGCCAAATATCTTATGATGTGTTCCGGTTCGATGGCATGTAAGCCAGGTTTTCCCCTTTCCCACCCATCCTTTCCCCAAAATGTGGTGGTTCCGATAGCGGACTACTACATTATCCTCCCTTTCCATCTGTATCCTCTAGGTTGGCAACGCATCTAGTACATCTCTTGTGTTGTAGATGTTCATGGGCGAAGGTAACCACTTACCATCAGGTGGTCCTTCTGCTCGTTTGCCATCCGGTATCCATTAAAAAAAAAAAGGAAAGCCGATGTATTATTTAGGGAAGCCGGTGTATATTTAGGAAAGCCCCTTTATATTTTAGGGAAGCCGAAATATATAGGGAAACCGGTATAGGATATTAAGGTATTTAGTAATTTCGTTATCGATCTTTCGCGATGTCAGAGCTTGTTATTTTCCTGGAGAACTTTTTTTTTAGCTCTCACACCTTGTTTGACTTTGTGTTTTGGAGGTCCACATTTTACTGACGAGTTTTTTGTAGGTCTCATACTTTTACTTTGAAAAGTTAGGCAAGCGGGTAGAAATCGAGTTATATGGACGCCTGTCCATCCGCCACTGTTATATACGTTCGTGAGGCTAAGAAAAAACAATTTCTCAAGTACCTTACTAACTATATCGGATTGTCGTTAAAAATTATATGCTGTAAGCATTATATTAATATGATACTCCTTATTTTACAATTTTCTACGCCATTTGACATCAAAAGAAAGCAAAGACACGCCTGTCAGACCAAACCAAACCTTTGTTACAAAAGATCAGGCTTAAGTGAAATATTCGTATACTTCTAACCGACTTAAGAAAAGGTTTATAACTTTTTACTGAGTGCACCAAATTTGGATAATTCTTTATTGTCTAGTTTAAATTTAATTTAATTGAGATCTGACGACAAGTTTTTGAGTTATTCGTAATAATTTTAACTTTCCTAGTTTTTATTTGAAGTCGGTTTTTTATTAATTATGTAGTAAATCTTAATGATGTACTAGCGTAATTATATGTATGTAGTACAAACAGACATTTTTAACCCTAAAACGACCGCCTGTCGTGGCGCAGAGGCACAAGCGTGCGACTGGTACTATGGAAATATGGTACTATGGAAACGAGACAGGTTGTGGGTTCGATTCCCACTCCAGGCAACTCAAAAGTTTAGTATACAAGGCAAAGCGTGGCGTTGAGCTCCGCCACTCAGCACACAATGCCTCAATTCGGCGGAAAGTGGGGAACGGAGTGTCTTAACACTAGTTTCTTTTTAGCTTCACGCTGTATCCCGTACATAGCAGGGTAGGCAGAGAGAACCAGAGAACCTCGTTTTAAGACACTCCGTTCTCTTAAGATTTCCGCCACTAACCAATAACTTTACTGTAACTTTCCCACAATATTTTCCTTATTTACAATTCAACGTTTGACGTGTTTTTTTATTAAAACAATCTTGTATTGTTCTTTTCAATGAATCACACAAGTATATGACTAATGAGATATATCGGGGTTAATACTACGCTTATTTGTTTTCAAGGTTAGTTGTAATTACAAAATATTAAAGAGGCATAACTTCAAAACTATGAAAATATATAATAATATTTTAATATTATTATTGTTTTTTTATAGCTTCACGCTGTATCCCGCACATAGCAAAGGCATAGGCAAAAAAAAATATATATAGTCCCGCTGAGTTTCTTGCGCCGGTTCTTCTCAGGTCTGAGGCATTAAATTTAGTGAACCGGTGTTTCTTGCGCCGGTTCTTCTCAGGTCTGAGGCATTAAATTTAGTGAATTATTTGACGTTCAAAAAATGAAGCTTGTAACTTCTTATTTTGAATAAAATTATTTGACTTTGACTTTGACTTTATAGCAGGGTAGGCAGAGGTAACCTGATAACCTAATATTAAGACACTCCGTTCTCTTTTTAACATTTTCGTTCCCCACTTTCCGCCGTATTGGGGCGTTGCGTGCTTGTGGCGGAACTCAACGCCACACTTTGCCTTGTTACCAAACCCAGGAAATAAAAAAATCCATTTCCTGGAGTGGGAATCGAACCCACAACCTGTCGCGTTCAAAGTCGCATACTTGTGCTTAAAGATACGACAGGCGTCTAATATTAAATAATATATTTAGTATGCTAATATTAAGCTCACCCACTTTCACTTGTCTCATCTGACAGCCTTTTGTAACATAACATGACATGACTTTGTTCAACGGTAACAACGCCTCGAGGGGTGCAGGTTCGATGTCAGACTGTCACGCTTTTTGATAGCAAAGGATATCAAATTCAGATACGACGTTTAAAATTATCCTTTTCATATTTATAAGATTTTTGGTTTTGACTTATTTTATTAGTAATATTTTTTGTAACCAACAAAATATTTTTAAGTTAAGATCTGACAAGTAGTTTTTGAATTATTCGTAATAATCGTAATTTTTAATGCATTTTTTGCTAAA
>JAKGSA010000661.1:269881-288526 GCA_033558755.1 Philaethria dido
ATGTGATTGCCTGATGGCATGTAAGCCAGGTTTTCCTCCTTTCTCTAATCCATCCTTCCTCTTCTAAATGTGGTGAATTCCGATTGGTGACTGCTACTTTAGTCCCCTCCCCTTTCCATCTCATCCTCTAGGTTGGCAAAATGCATCTAGTACATCTCTTGTGTTGTAGGATAAAATTATGGGCGAAGGTAATCCACTCTTACTATCAGGTGGTCCTCCCGCCCCTTGCTCTGCCATCCGCGCTGGTGATCCATTAAAAAAAAAAAAAAAAGGAAAGCCGTTGATGTATTATTTTAGGCCGGTGTATATTTAGGGAAAGCCCCTTATATTTTAGGGGAAGCTTCTGAAATATAGTAGGGTCCTCCGGCAGAGCAGGATATTAAGGTATTTAGTAATTCTCGTTATCGATCTTCGCGATGCCAGAGAGCCTTTGCTTATTTTCCCTGAGAATCCTCTTAGCCTCACATCTCCGTTTTGACTTCAGTTTTGGAGGTCCACTTCTTTACTGGCGAGTCTTTTTTTAGGTCCTTAAGTACTTCTTTTACTTTGAAGTTAGGGCACGCGGTAGAATCGGAGCTATATGGACGCCTCCGTCCATCCGCCACCGTTATATATGTTCGCAGGCTAAGAAAAATAATTTCTCAAGTACCTTACTGAACGATATCGGATTGCTCGTTAAAAATTTATATGCCAGGGCATTATATTAATATGATAATTCTTTATTTTACACCTACGCCATTTGACATGTCAAAAGAAAGCAAAGATACAGCCTACCTGAGGACTAAAAACAAACCTTGTTACAAAAGATCAGGCTTTAAGTGAAATATCTGTATAATTTCTAACTGACTTAAGAAATGGTCTGGCACTTTTACTGAGTACCCAAATTTGATAATTCCTTATTGTCTAGTCTAAATTTAATTTAATTTTTGAGACTGATTTATAAGTTTTTGGAGCTTGTCTGTAATAATTTTAACTTTCCGAGTTTTTATTTGAAGTTTGTTTTTTTGCCTAGGTAAATCTTAATGATGTACTTCTTAGTAATTATATGTATGTAGTATAAAATACAGACATTTTTAATTCCTAAATTACTGCCTGTCGTGGCGCAGTGAGGCGTACAAGCGCAAGTATCAAGTACTTAAGTGGAAACATGGTACTAGCGGAAACGAGACAGGCCAGGGTCTGATTCCCACTCCAGGCAACTAAAAAGTTTAGTATGGCAAGGCAAGCATGACGCTGAGTCCCGCCACTCAGCACTGAGAATGTCTCACCCGGCGGAGTAGTGGGAAATCTTTGAGTGTCTTAATACTAGGTTCTTTTAGCTTCACGTTGTATCCTGCAGCAGGTAGGTGCAGGAGGGAACCAGAGAACTCCTGCTTTAAGACACTCCGTTGTCTTGAGATTTCCGCTACCAACTAATAACTTAACTGTAAATTCTCTCCTACAATATTTTCCCCTCTTATTTACACTCAAACGTTTGACGTGTACTTTACAAAACAATCTTGTATTGTTCTTCTAATGAATCGCTACAAGTATACTAAATGAGATATATCGGGGTTAATACTTTGGCTTCTATTTGTTTCAAGCTACTTGTAATTAAAAATATTAAAGAGTACACCCTCAAACTATGAAAAACATTTCTTTAATATTATTATCATTATCATTTTTTACAGCTTCACGCTGTGACCCTGCATATAGCAAAGGTATAGAAAAAAAAAAAAAAACTAGTCCTGCTGAGCTTCTTTGCGCCGGTTCTTCCTAAAACTGAGGCATTAAATTTAAAGTGAACTGGCGGTAAATTATTTGACGTTCAAAAAATGAAGCTTGTAAATTTCTTATTTTGGTTGTAATTATTTGACTTTGACTTTGACTTTATAGCAGGGTAGGCAGAGGGAAACTCTGAGAACCCAGTGCATTACTCTCTGCTCTCTTTGGCTATTTTTGCTCCTACTTTCATGAATTCAGCGTTATGCTTGTGGCGGAAACTCAACACCGTCCTGATTTGTTGCCAACGGGCGGGAACAAAATCCATTTCTGAAGTGGAATCGAACCTACAACCTGTCATGCTAAAAGCCTACACTTGTGCTTAAAGACACGGCAGGCGCTCCAATATTAAAATAATATATTTAGTACGCTAATATTGCTCAACCACTTCTCATTTACTGTCTCATCTGACAGCCTTTGTGGCCATACACATGACATGACTTTGTCTACCCAGGTAAACAACGCCTCGAGGGGTGCAGGGGTCTGATGTCAGATCCTGTCATTGTGCTTTTTGATAGCAAAGGATACTTCAAAATTCAGATATTGACGTGTTTGAAAAATTATCCTTTCTTAAGTATTTCCAGGCAGATTTTGGTTTTGACTTATTTTATTAGTATTATTTTTGTAAAATTAATGTAAAATATTTTTAAGTTAAGATCTGATAAATTAGTTGAATTATTCGTATTAATTGTAATTTTTAATGCATTTTTTGCTAAAATTTTTAATAAATATATATACATATATATATATATATATATATATATATATATATATATATATATATATATATATATATATATATATATAGAGACTCCTAGAGGAATTGTAATTTATCCCCAAGGCCTCATTATTTCCACTTTTCATTACGGCAGAGTGGAGCGCAAGAGCTATGGTATGCCTGGAAGGGTGGAAGTGCCTAATCATGCAATAACGGGGGAAACCTGCCTACGAGCACTCCTGATGGTGAAAACTGATGCACACCTCTCGACACTCTTAGCCGACTACGCTGATGCAGGCCCCCAAGCGTACTACGCCGCTTTGTAAATGGCATCTAGTGAGAGGCGAGTCACGTCCACATCCTTGAATCTGAGATCGTTGAAAAGGCGGACGTCCGTAATCCAATTCCCACATTATGTCGCCTACTTAGTCCATCCCAAATCCATTCCATAGCTCCTGTTTTTGAGTTTCTTCATAGTTCCATAGCCCTATTGTAATTAAGACTTGGTGATCTATCTCTGAGCAAACTGGTTTCAGCGGTTACCAGAGATGGATCCTGGCCAATGCGCCAGGATTAAAAATATTGCTAGCTCTTAGCAAGGGGCCCCTACGGGTGGGACTCTGTGTCCTCACGCAAGCTCTTCCAAAGGGACTGGGTTCCTTGAACTTCAAGAAACTTATAATGAGATATAAGTATAGTTAATAATAACTTTATTTGTTCCAAAAATAGAATTTTTATAAAATAGAAATTTGTAGAAATCTCCTTTTAAGTATATAGTGCCTGCATTAGATTCCAAAATAAATGAAAATCATACCTTATTAAATCTAAGTAATTTCTAAATAAATTAAATTACATATAGCCATAATAAAATATATGTGTGTGGTGTGTGTGTGTGTGTGTGTGTGTGTGTGTGTGTGTGTGTGTGTAAAAAGCTCCGTGCGTATGTATTTCCGGTGTACATGCCATTAAACGTGCTAAAATCAGTGTCCTAGTTTCATATAATAATTGCGTTCTCTTTAACCACTCAGTGATGGATTTTACATTCCTAAGTTTTTGGGTAGATATAAATATGTTTATTTCTTCTATTTTATTGGCAGGCTAGAGCTGATTGCTTGGGTTTTAATTGTGAAGAAGCAAACTTTTGTTTTTGTGGCGTGTAATATATATACTTAAATTAAAGCACGTTGAGCCTGCTCTAGTTCGATGAATCTTGGATTTTGCCAAGAACAAATTTTTAAATAGGGCAAGGGGTTGAAGTTAAAATCAGATTGAAAACTAATGCTATAAGGTAAAGCTCATTTAAGAGTAGTTTTATGATGCAATTTGAGAAATTGGAAATTGGGAGAAATTGGGAGTGGTGTTATTAGGTATAATGTGATCGGAGGTCCGCTATTCACTTTCTGACTTTTAGGTTTGAAACTTGATCTGACCTGAGAGCTCCAATGACAAATCTGGGTGAATGGGTCAGCCAATGCAAGTATTTAGTAGATTATACCTTATTTATGGCCAGACAGTCAAAGATTTGTGTTTCCCTTGTACAATAACGAGCATGTATTTCTTTATATAAAATCACAGCTTGGCTGTAATGCGCCATAAATACTAAAAATATAATTTTGCTTTAAAGGAGATGTGCCAAAGTCAAAATTATCGTGCATAAATTCACGCGGCTATTTTTAGCTAATCTTAACTTGTAGCGTTATGAACATCAGCTAAGAATTACCATTGAAGATACAGTAGGCTATCTGCGGTAATGAAAAAATATTTATGTAGATGGCGAAGAGCGTGGACTCCAAAGAATACTACTCCTGAGGCAGGGAACTCCGGCGACATAAATAACATCTCTCACTTCATACTGACTAACCTTTTAACCTCTTGCTCCCTATTTGAGATAGCCTCTTTTTAATAGCCTGCCAGATTCCCACGAACCTGATGTGCTCCTTAGAAGGCTCGCTGCCTTCTTATCAAGAATCTGGGACAGATACAGTGTCGTTTCTTGAGTCCAGTGTGCCGTTACAATCGTCGAATTCACGCTTTTTAAATCCACTGTCGAGCTGTTCTACTGACTCAGCCTCTGCTTGCATAGTAAACAAACTGCATCTTCGGTAGAAATATTTTGACTGAAATCTGCATTGTGAGTCTTGACAGTATTTTGTTATATTTTCTAAATATTTTATTAACTTTCAAGTTTTATTTATTAATTTTTCTACTACTTCTGATATATGGCTGATAACGGGGAAATAGGCCGGCAACACCATTAATCTCACTTCCGTCCCCACTCCTTATACAGGCGCAAGCTAATCATTTTTGCTTTGCTAAGGCAAATATGGAAAAAACTCCCTTTTTACTGAAGCCAGAGGGATAAGTTAAAGGAGATGTAAATGATAGTGGTCGTAATATCCTTTACTGATATGTTTTAGGAATCGTGTTGGAAATATTATCCCAAACCCTGAAGCACTTACCAGATTTAAGACTCCATTAATAAATTATGCACTTCTGGTCTGCATCAGTATTCCAAAAAGCATTGTTGAATTAGCTTGTGCTGGGATGGTAGCCTTTGCCGTTAGTGAGTCAAGCTTCTTTGATCACCTATATTACTAGTGAAACCATCTCAATGTTTATGAAGAAGTCGTTGATATAATTACAGAGTGCTTTGGGGGAAGATTTAATAATGCAACCTGATTCTGAGCCTCTGATTTGTTAGAATGTTTTTTATTTTTAGTTATTTTTCTAGACATTTTTATCATTTTTCATATTTTTAATGATTAATTCTTTCTTCTCATTTTCTTTTTTAATTTTTATTAGATTATTGCAAATACTTCGGTATCTAAAAAATATAAAATTTGGCCATACCGATTATGTGATCTTTCTTAAGATTTTTTGTAGTTTTATTACAGGTTTCTTATAAGCAAATGTATAAAGCGGTGATCCATAAAGGTTTAATTAAGTGTGCTTTCTGCCACGGAATTCCAAAAGTGGCATTTTTTGGTGATATTGATCCCATCAGCTTAGTTTATTAAAAAGATTAGTTAGTGCTTCCCGGCCACTGCAGTGCAAGTCTGCTGGGATTGTTTTCTAGCAGGTAATAAAGTGCTTAAGCCTGGCACCAGCCAGCGACTCCTTATTTCTATGACAAAGTTTTGATTTGGCAACCGATTTGTAATACTGCCTGGATCTTAACTCGCCATCTTTATGTAATTTGGCTCCTTTTTGCCTTTGCCTCTGAGACTCCCATTCTGGTCCCTTTATTTTGGCATCTTCTATTTTGAGCAGTGAGGAAAGCAATGGAACTCCTTTGGCCATCACTTCTATGCTAGATTGCTGGATTTCCTTCTAAGGTGGTGGTCATACTTTGAATCTCTTCTTGTGTGAGAGAAAAGATACTCTAAACATTTTTCTTATCTCCGCTCTTTAAACTGTCTGCTTGTTTTATAATTAATCTTATCAATTTGATCACGTTTTTTGAAATTTCTGTCATATAACTTGGAGGAGTATCTACTTCCCTCCTTGGTTTAGGTCCATTCTGAGAGAATTTGTCTATGTATGCTGACTCCATATGTACCACAGGTTAACAGAAAGCAAGGATATGTCAATGTTAGGTACCTTACAGGAAGTAAAGTAGCTGTCCAGATTACAAGGTGTGAGGTGGTGTGTGGGCTACTGCAGAAGGAAAGGCAGATGATACACAAGTGATTACAAAAGGCAGAGCCAGCTACTATGAGCAAAAAGATCAGGCTAATTGCAGCTTTTCGATCACCTCTTAAACCAATTATAAATTACTCAACTTTTATTTATTTTTGGCTGAAAATCATTGATTTTATTAGGAAATAAATTATTAATAGAAATGGCAACACTTTGACATACCAGTTTTCACTATATATCAATCCGATTGTCATTTCTCAGTGTCTCGCACAAATATTTATGATGCGTTCCGCCACTATCTAGAAATCGGGCGAAAAACGGATAGTTTTGGGCCAAAAGTAGTTATCTTAGGTTAAAAGTAGTTATCTCTGTAGTTATCTTAGGTCTGTTCCAGTAGTTTTTATATGAAAGGTTACACAAACATTCAAATCCACATTGCCTTTATCGGAGGTCTGTCCTCCACCCGGGCTCCATGACCACTATTTCATGCGGGCTGCTGCCAAAGACGAATCGCAACATCGCGATGGTCCCGGTCTGATGGCATGTGTTTTTCAGGGTTTTTCTCCCTTTCTCACTCCATCCTTCCCCAAAATGTGGTGGTTCCGATAGCGGACTACACATATCCTCCCTTTCCATCTGCATTCTCTAGGTTGGCAACGCATCCAGCATCCCTTGTGCTGTAGATGTCTGCGGGCGGGCTGCAACTACTCTACCATCAGGCGGTCCTTGCTTGCTCTACATCCGTATCCGTAAAAAAAAAAAAAAAAAAAAAACCAATATCGTTTTTCATCTAAGGCATTACTAGTAGGGATTGCTAAAGTAATGTAAGCGCTTGAAATAATAATTGTATTTAATAAAATATTTGAAGTACTTTAAATTGGCTGTGTATAAAGTTTTGTTTAAGATTCTGCTGCATTAAAATAATTGAAACGTCATTAAGGTTTCATGCCACAAAAATTCGCTTCAGTGAAAAATCTGTTTCAATGTATTAAATAATTATATACAAGATTAAATATTTCAGTAATTATTATTAGAAATCTCTTAAATTCTATTTATTTATTCATTTACAAATACATTTAGATCGATACATGCAGACATTCCATAAATGGTTGCAAGAGATTTAGCAAGGAATCTGAGTAGTGTCAGTTCCTGTGTCTTAACATTAGCCCTCTTGGTTCCTCTACCTACACTTCTATATGTGATACAAAGTGGAAGTTAAAAAATAGAAGAAATAATAAAATAAAAATATATTACATAGCATGTCCCCTTCTAATACTCGTATCGGATGTGTGGCGACAAAGCATTGATGGGTGTGATTAAAGCATGCCGCCTGGAGTGGACTTTTGTGACACCGACAGACGTGGCTGTGATTTGTGGACCATGGGTTATTTGGCTATATGTTTTAATTTCCATAAGATTTTTTTTATATTTTCTATATTTTATTTAATAATTACTAAATAAACAGTATGAAAATAATTGAGTCCAGTCGGCGGTAAGTGTTGAAACTGTCAACGCTGACAGGTTGCGGGTCTGGATTCCGACATAAAAAAAGATCTCTAGTAATAATAAGCCGTGCGCGGCGTTGAGTTCCGCCAATAAATACGCAATACTCCTTAATTACAGGCATACAAACTGTCCTAGCACTAAATCCTTTCTGGGTCTACCAAGTATTAGCCAGGCATATATAAAATACCTTTTAAAAAATAATCATTCTTCCAGTGATCTAGCCCCATGACCATAGTTATGTTCAGCAGGACAAAGGACGAAACTCTTGCGAGATGTGCCATCCGCATCATTATCGGCTTACCTTTGTATGGGAAAATTCTTAGTTCTGCAGCAGGTACTTTCAATACCTATAAAAATTTTTGATAACGATACTTTGCTGTAAGTTTTCGTGATTGCCCTATAGACGCCTGGCTCGTCCCTGTGACACGACTACTTTATTTATAATGATTTTAATTTATTAACAAAATCTGCTCTATTAATCTGAACAATTTTCAAAAGGGAAAATCCTACTGCCAAATAAATTCATTTTAAGGCATCATTTTCTATATGTTATAGTTTAGCTTGGGATTTATGAGCCTATCAAGTGATTCCTTCGTCAAATATTCCAGATGTCTAATCTTTGTACATTACTATTTTTTATTTACCCATTTTCCGTTACCTAAATACACTGAATAACTTTTTCTATGGCGGCTGTTTCTACTTTTTTTCTGTCATAGTTGCTTGGCTCCCATTACGATTGTATATCAAATGTGTTAGTCTTGAGTAACCAATTCCCATTCTACCACCGAAAACGATACCCAACACCATCATCATCATAAAAATTATTTAAATTCTTTCTAGTATTTTTATTGATCTGAGTGTGTATATTGGCCACACAACAGATAAATATTTTTAAAATCATAGTATTTTAACTCTTCTTTCATTTCAAATATTTTTCTTCCTAAAAAATATTCTAATATTACTGCTTAATAATAATATATAACACTCAGGATTTATCCTCAGCACCCAAAACGTGTGGTCACACCATAAAATGTAATTCCACATGAAGCTAGCGAGTGGTCGCGCGACGTGACAGATATGATTGCGTTACCACCGACCCCGCCGTACCGTCCCGTCTACTGTGCAGTTAACCGTCAACTTCATAACACTAGAGTAAAACACTTGGTCGGAGGCAATTATTCAGAAAATCTGAAAATTTTCACCATCCAAACTTAATTACGGCAACTTATTAGTCGTGAATTGAGGTCTGTCGTGACGCAGAGGCGAAAACGTGTGACTGGAAACGCGACAGATTGTGGGTTCGATTCCAACTCCAGGAAATGTAAATATTAAATGGTATTTAGTACTTTCATTTCCTCGTTCCGTTAACAAGATAAAGCGCAGCGTTGAGTTCCGCCATTCAGCACGCAGCCTCAATTTGGCGGAAAGTGAGGAACGGAAATGTTATGGAGTGTCTTAACACGTTCTCTGGTTCCCTCTGCTTACCCTGCTATGTGCGAGATACAGCGTGAAGCTAAAAAAAGTTAAGATATAAGAAAATATAGAGAAAGTTGACAAAAAGATAGTGTCTCCTCACGTGTCCGTAGAGATCAGAATAATATCGGCAAGCTTATTCTAGTGTATACTCAATATATAAAGCGCTTGAATGGCAAACAAGAGTGGGTTCGAGTCCCATTCAACGTAGAAGAACAAAACGTTTCCTATAAATGTTTTTCTTAATAAAGTCTTTCGTGATTTTTAAATATTTTAAATAAAACTACATATTTTACTTCCAAACACTGTCTGTGGTCACAGGTAGAATCTTTTTGTAGACGTTTAATCAGGTTATCAAGATCTATTTTAGTAAGTAAGTAAGTAAGTAAAAGCTTTATTCCAAAACACACTGTAAACATTATTAATAATAACAGGACAATAAAAGAAAACACAAATCATAAAAAGAACAACAAAAACAATAACTACTTAGAAAAACATAAACAAAAATCAAATAATATTATAATATGTGTACAGCAGTGTGCAAAGAAAAAGGTAGGTCACTCAGCATATAAGTTGGCACATGAGTCACAAGACTCAATGGGAACCAACGCTGATTTTCAGTGACCGCCTAGATGAAGTCGCGCCTGTGAACGATACCGAATATTATGATATAATTATACATACAGGTTTTAACTTTACGATTTTGGGTTCTAACTTTTTTTTTTTTTTAATGGATAACGGATGGCAAACGAGCAAAAGGACCACCTGATGGTAAGTGGCTACCTTTGCCCATGACCATCTACAACACCAGAGATGTTCTAGATGCGTTGCCAACCTAGAGGATACAGATAGAAGGGGAGGACAATATAGTAGTCCGCTATCGGAACTACCAGATTTTGGGGAAAGGATAGGTGGGAAAGAGGAAAGCCTGGCTTACATGCCATCGAACCGGAACACATCACTTTACGTTCTCATTTGTAATATACTCGTACAATGTATCTATTATACACATATATGATTAATATTATGACACACATCTAATAGTAGAGGAAACTACTAATAATTATAAATAAGTAATTAATTTTACACTATTATTGGTAATTGTGCGGTAAATTATTGCAAATACCATATTATATTATGCCATGTACTATAGTTGTAATTATTTTCATTACTAATATATTCATTACTTTATTATAATAAATATTTTTAGGTTCACGCTGTATCCCGCATATAGCAGGGTCGGCAGAAGGAACCTGAGAACTAGGTTCACGGGAACACTAGGAGTGTTAAGACACTCCGTTCCCCACTTTCCGCCGAATTGAGGCGATTGCTGAGTGGCGGAACTCTACGCCGCGCTTTGCCTTGTTACCAAACCCAGGAAGTGGAAATACTAAACTTTTATATTTCCTGGAGTGGGAATCGAACCCACAACCTGTCGCGTTTACATTCACGGCACGTGAGGGACGCTTGTGCTCTGCGCCACGACAGTTTAAATTGATTATAATATATAATAAATATTGATTATAGCCTCTTAAACCTACACGTTGTGTCGTAAGTCGCAGGCACTCTCCAAACTCCTCTCTCTGCAACGCAATGGGGACCCGCACGGGGAATACATGGTGTGCTAAAGAGTTTTTTCTTATATACTAACTGTATGCCGCGACTTCGTTTGCTTGAACTATAAACTCTAGAATCGCGTTTTTTAAGAATTTCTCTCTTAGTGCTCCTCTACACTCCTCAGGCAGATTGCCATATTTCAGCTTTCTTTCATATATAATTTGACCTTTAGTTTATCTGTCAGCCACTCAGTAACGCAAACGTTTCGCTCCTATATAAGTACAATACTTAGTGACGACTATGAACGAGTTTGGTTAAAGATTCGATCTCATTCAGGGGATTTTAAATATTATTCATATATAAATACATACATAGCTTCACGCTGTATCTCGCATATAGCAGGGTAGGCAGAAGGAACCTAGTGTTAAGACACTCCGTTCCCCACTTTCCGCCCAATTTTAATTGAGTGGTGGAACTCCTCGCCGTGCTTTGCCTTGTTACCAAACCCAGGAAATGAAAAATTCCAACTCTTGGAATGGAATCGAAGCCACAATCGCTTGCGTTTACAACCAGACACTATTCCACTATGCCACTAAGGCCTTAGTAATAATACTAAAGAATATAAGGGATATCATAATAATAAATGAAACAACACTAGTTACATTTTCTAAATATTCATATTATATTTCATGAACTATAACTAAATATATGGAATGAATGCGTCACCCACCACTCACTAAACCCAAAAAACTACTTACACATATTAAATCAAATTATTTTTACACGAATATTCGAGTGCATTGTTTAACTTCACGCTGAATCCCGCATATAGCACGGTAACGGAGGGAACGTGAGAACTTAGTGTTAAGACACTCCGTTTTATTAATATTTCCGTTCCCCACTTTTTGCCGAATCGAGGTATTGTGTGTCGAATGACAGAACTCAACGCCGGGCTTCCCTTTGTTACCAGAGCGAGGAATTAAAAATATTCAGTGATGTGAGTATGATTCTCACTCCCGTAAATGAAAATTTTGAATATTCATTATAATCAATATTTAATTTAAAAATTGTGCGACTGTAAACGAGACAGATTCTGGGTTCGATTCCCACTCCAGGAAATGAAATGTTTCATTTCCAATGCAAAAATGGGGAACCGAGTGACTTAACACTAGGTTCCCTCTGCCTACCCTGCTATATGCGGGATACAGCGTGAAGCTAAGAAAACTAAATAGTTTCATTTAATATGAATAAAAATCGCGAAAAACATAAATCTCATTAATTATATACATACATACACATACATTTACACTTAGTTTTATTAAATTCGAAAATTTACAAACAATTTATAATATTGCACGGTGTTAGGAAAACATTGATTTAGAAATATATTTTTTAGAAAATGCATAAAAAATTGAACGCAGAGGGAATCGAACCCGCGCCTCTTGTTTTCCCTCCAAGCGCTGTGACCGCTAAGCCATACGATCTTGACCAGCTATGTCGAATTAAATTCTTATACACTTGTTACAACGTTATTTTTGTTGTTACCATTTCTGTAGAGAGATGTTTACAGATTTCTGCTTCACTAAGATTATTTCTAAGAACATATGGCTCAGTAGTAAAAAACAAAAGGCGCGGGTTCAAATCCCGCTACGTCCAAAATTTTTATACATTATCTAAAAAAGTTTTTCTTATTCTAAGTGTGAGAATAACACTTTAAAAATATTAAAAATATTCAAGAAGATTACTTACACTATAACTATTCGTTGAAAAGTATTTACAATTTTTTTATATACATTTATACCGTACATGCGAGCATAAGTTGATAAAGTCCATTCATATACAATTTTTTAAATAATAATAGGCATTCGGATTGCTTTATTAATAACGCGAAACGTACATACATATATATATATATATATATATATATATAAAAATTCAAAAAAAATCATATTAGAAAATATTTAAAATAACATAAAAACAGAATTTTCAGTTAAATCTTATAACTGCCGGCCTTGAAGAGTATATTTTAGATTTATCAACTTATTAACGCCTGGTACGGATCCTTAAAAAAGTGACAAAACGCCGAAAGAAAAAAAAATGTAGGTAATAATTGGCTTTCCTCCATTTTATTTCTATTTTGAAAACACACTGTATTATTGTGTCATATTAACAGAATAAATTTATTTCCTTTCACCAGTAACATCACAACCTATAATCATAAAAATAACGAAACTATATTATAATCATTATTTTAAAATAAATAACAATAATCATAATCATACTTTACAATTATTTCTTAGTTATTTTGAATTAAAATATATATGAACATTATTTCCTATAGTAACGTATAAACATGATTTTTTGGATAATATGGCACATATTTTTTTTTTAAATAATAACATAATAATTATAACTCAATATAATAATAATAATAAAATTTATTCATATTATTATTATTAATAATATTTATTTATTAAAAAACCTCTATATTTTAATTAATCTATGTATTCAGACTTAAAATCATAGATCACTTATGAACAGACACACCATTGCTTTATATACAGTGATAATAATTTAAATATCTCAATTATCTAAATGCGTTTAATAAATATTAGAAAAAAAAAAAAATTATTTACAATTAACAAAGAAAAAGAAACAATAAAATTAAAATAACAGTGAATACGTCTTTTGATATAAATTGATATCTCAAAGGATAAATTAACCATCATGGCACAGTGGTAGTGTTTAACGTTCTGGTTGTGGATTCTATTCCCTCAAAAGTAAATATTTTTACCGTATGGTATACTTTGGTACATATTTGTAACAGACGTGAATAAGTTAATAAGTCGAAGATCCAAGTCAAGCGAGCCTTTTTAAATTTAAATGTTATCTATAAATGTTTTTATCTCATTTTTTATTTTTATATACTTTTTTACCTGAAAATATTTGACTTGCCTGATTTTTTAAATTTAGTCACTTAGTACTCTATATATAAAAAAAACCGAATACCTATCAGTGGGCAAGGGGTGAAAATTAAGCAGGTAAATTAAGGGAAGCCGATGTATATTTAGAGAAGCCGGTATACATGTTTAGGAAAGCCAATGTATATTTAGGGAAGCCGGTATATATATTTAGGGAAGCTGGTAATTTTTAGGGAAGCCGATATATTTAGCAAAAGTGGTATAGGATGTTTTTGATGATTTTTTTTTTCATATTTGTACTTTGAAAAGTTAGGCAAGCCGGTGGGAATCGAGTTGTATGGACGCCTCGCCACTGATACCTATTAATATTTAAAAAAAATAATACATGCAAGTTGACTTATATACGTATTCACGCCTGGTATATCAACGTCTTCCAGAAAGGTATTTCCGAATACAAAAATATACTCAAATAGACCGGTTAATATAGTTTTGTTTAAAATGTGCAAAAATCAAAGAAGATGATTATTTATACTGAAATGAATTGTCAAGGAGATATTACTGTACAGTTGTTACATCTAACTTATGCCCTTGTATAAAGAAGTGTGGATACAGATCCAAAAAAGGGGATCTCAAAAAGTTTTTAGAATTATTTTTATCATAATACTATCTATTAAACACTATATTTATTTGCACAGTAACTCAAAAAATTATGACAATAGACAGAAATCCCTTCCTTTTTTTTAAAAAAAACAAAAGACTTTTCTAGACTTATCAACGTATTCACGAACAAAAAAAAAACAAAACTCTAACGTTTAATACGTTTAACAAAACTCGATCCATAATCTTTATTGAGGCGTCATTTTTTCGATATTGCCATCAGACCTTGGGTTGAGAGAGTGGAAAGCGCGATCCTCTCGGGGTTCCCCGGCAGGTTCCTCTCCTGGCTCAAACCGGTTACTAACCGGTTTTCGGTTATCAACCGTTCTGGGTTTATGGGGGTATGTAACCGTTCGGTTGCGCTTGTGGTTATCGGTGTGGTTGCTCGCGGGAGGGTTTTGGTTGCGGTTTGCGTTGTTGGGGGAGAGGTTCGGAGTAGAGCGGTCGGTTTCTGGTCGCGGCCGCTGCATACCTGTGGAGGAATTTGTATTTTAAAAATATAATTTTGATGTTGTCATAGGGTGGAAGCTATGACAAAATAAAAAAATATTGGGAATTATTACAGAATATAGAAAATATAGATATTTATAAGAATTTATGTCGAAAACGCTATTCATCAAACAGTTATTAATATAGCATTATGTGGCCAATGTGGTACAATGGAACAGTGTATGTCTGTAATCATGATGGTTATGATTTCGACACACACACGGGTCATAATCATTTTCATTTCACTGCCACGATAAGCACAACATCAAGTTCCACCACTTAACACGCAATATCTCAATTCCTGACTGAAAGTGGAAAACGGAGTGTGAGTGAACGAAGAGTGCGAGTTGAAATCGACCGGACAGCCGAAAACGGAGTGTATAAACACTAGGCTCTCTCCTACCCTGCTGTCGGTTACCTGATGGTGGTTCTCCCAGTCCTTGTGCTGGCAGAGCGCGCCGCAGTAGCGTGCGGCGCCGCATCCCGAACACGTCTCCTGCGCCTTGCGACCGCAGTTCCAGCAACACTGTTATGAATATATACATGTATATGATATATATAATATAGAGGTATATAATATATATCATTACTGAAAATTCCACCGGAGGTCATATATAAAGAGGTTAATGACTGTGGACGAGGAGAAAGATGTATGCAAGAATCTTACATTCTCTATGACTACTCCACTAAGGAGCGTGAAGCTAAGTTAAGCTATTGAAAATTTTGTAATTTTGGCAGAACTTTTGAGACTCGAAATCGTGGACCCAAATGCCATTTTGTTCATTATTTCTCATTTCAACAAGAAAATTTTAACACTAAACTCTCTCACTACCCTACTATACGGAAAAAAAAAACATAAAGACATTGCCATTTTTTAATTTAATAAATATTTCAAATAAATTACAAAATTTTATTTAAACTAGCAACTAACCAAATAAAATGTTGAAAAAACTTAAAACTCATAAAATACATACATTTTGTTGTCCAGACGCACTAGGACTTAGATCCCGTCCAGGAGGTGGGGAGTGACGTCTCTCTATGACCCTCTCCATCTTCCCTCGTTCAGCAGCTAGCAGTTCCAATGCCTTGGTTTCTGCTGCGCCCACTGCTCGTTGTAGCTCTAGCAGAGCTTGACGTTTAACCTAGTGGAATTAAAGGAATTTATGAAAATAATAAGATGTGAGTCCAAAATAGAGTATTGAGGCCTGTCGTGGCGCAGAGTCAGAAGCGTGCGACTATAAACGTGACAAGTTATGGGTTCGGTTGCCACTCCAGAAAATGAAAATAATAAATATTTATAATAATTAATATTAATACTTTGATTTCCTCGCTCTGGTAACAAGGCAAAGCGCGGCGTTGATCCGCCACTCAGCACGCAATATATCAATTCAGCGGAAAGTGGAGAACAGAAATCTTAATAGAATGGACTGTCTTATCACTAAGTTCTTTGGTTCCCTCTACCTGCCCTGCTATGTGCGAGATACAGCGTGAAGCTAAAAAATAGAGTCCAAGATCATATCGCTGCTTTAATTCAAAAGTACCACAAAACTATATTTTTTTTACAGCAGTATCCCTGCTAAAATAATATAAAAATAAGAAAAAGGTATGGTTTGAATTCGAAAAAAACGGTTGCGTTACTTATGTATTTTAAAATTTGAAATCAATATGTTTTCTTACTTCCACCTTTTCTACAGTTAGAGATAAAGATTGTCTGCAATTATTGGTAAACGCATTTTTATTATCAGTAACTGTTTTCTAATTCTTGACTACGATACACGTTAAAAGATGAATAATACCTGATTAACAGCATCTTCAGCTCGTCTCCGTACCTCTGCCACTCTCTCCTCCGTCTGTCTCACCGCGGCCGCCATTATCTCACTCGCTGCTCTCTTTATGTCATTACTCTCTGTTGGCTCGATACCTGTTCGTTAACAAAATATTTTGGAAACCTATTACTCCAGAAGAAAATTCTCGAATTCGGGCGGAAGTGGAAACGGGGTTTTTTTACGCTGTTCTGTTGCTTACTCTCCTATGCGGGATAAAGTGGAAAGCTAATAAAAGAAAACACTAAATGAAGTATAATGTAGGCTTCCAATTGCTATCGTGTCGCAGTGGAACAGTCTAACTGTAAATACAATGGTTGTGGGCTTAATATCCACTCAGAGGAATGATGTCTAAATTGTTTTGATTACCTTGCTCAGAGAGGAAGGAGTAAGTTTATTGGCATGTAAATCGAATGGTCTTAATATTCATCTCACTACCTGTTATATGCGCTAAATATTACACACAATATCTCGAATTCGGACGAAAAGGGACGAACGGAGTGTCTTAACACTAGATTCTTTCTAACTACCCTGCTATGCCAGATAAATGAAGCCGCTGCCTAAACCACCTAAGGCTAAAGCAAGATAACAGTGACTTACCTCTCTGTTGTAAAATAGCAAGTGCCCGCTTGGTCTTCTCTACCATGCTCAGGATGCAGTTTAGCATAGTGTTGATGTTCTTCCATTCATCATCTCCCTTCATTAAGCCAGTTGGTCGGGGCTCCGCGAAGGGCGCGTTCATTGATGATACATCACGTACTGTGATACCACCTGTGATGCGTAAAATATATTTAATTTATAGAAAAAGAGTAGACAAAGCGCGGCGTTAAGTTCTGCTATTCAACACACAATACATTCTTTTTTCATTTGAACATTATGATAACAATATTGTTTCATTAAATATGTCAGGTGTTTTTAGTTTTAAATTATTTTTTTAGCTATCTTTAACCTAGTGTCCAGAATCCGTTCTCCAAATTCAAACATCATTATTGCCCAAAAATTGAAATATCATTTGGCAACACAGAACATGAAGTTATTGTACATTAGTCTCGCATTGTGTTCCGTTAAACAAGACGCAACGTTTCGACTTCTGACGGAAAAATAGAACCGAGAAAAACGTAGTGTCTTAACACTAAATGCTCTCTAACTACCCTGCTTTATACAAAAGTGTCAAGCTAAAGAATACTTACCATCACGTCTTTCAAAGCCAGGATCAGGAGCACTATGATAAGCATGATACGGGTTATAGTCGAAGAGGCTGGCGTTGCTCGGCAGTGGGTAGAAGGGCGATGGGTTAAAAAGACTAGGTCTTTTCGCGTGTGGTGGATAGTCATCATGTGAGCCGTTTGTTTGGGTATCGTAGAAACTGTAACAATATAATAGATTAGACGATGAGGCCTTGGTGGTGTAGTGGGACAGCGTTTGACTGTAAGAATGATGGTTCTGTGTTCGATTGCCACTCGGGGTAATGATTGGTTCCGCCATATAATATCTATCTGTTTCGAATTCGGGCAGAAAGCGGCGAGTTGTGTCTTTACTCTATGTTCTCTGATTATCGTGCTTGGCGGGATAAAGTATGAAGTTTGTTATATTAGAGACGAAAGTATATTTCATGGATTCACTTGACAGTTTGCCCATCGCGTTGCAGAAATAATAACTCGGTGGAGAGCTAGGACTTGAAATCATGTTATTTTGTATACATAGGTAAAAGTGTTAATCACACACTTGGGAAACGATAAACATTGTTAGAAAACGTATAAACATTTTAACGTAGCGGGACTCGAACCCGTTTATTTTAGAAACTGTCCAAGCGATCTAAAGCGCTAAGCCATGCGTTCTTATCCCGGTGTGTTATAATTATTATACGCTTATTACCTTGTTAATCGTTGATATTCTAAAAGGAAATATTATAAAATGATAGCTAAAAGTTTACAAAAGCATGGATCATTTTCAATTAATTTAACAACTTTATATTGTGAAGACTTTGTTGATTGTAAAGTTTTAAACAATCGAAAACGGTGTTTTTTTTTTTTTTTTTTTATGGATACCGGATGGCAAACGAGCAGAAGGACCGCCTGATGGTAAGTGGTTACCTTCGCCC
>JAKGSA010000662.1:0-36490 GCA_033558755.1 Philaethria dido
CTTGTTTTTGGAAGGGAAATCGCGCAGCGAAATCAAAGAACGCTCGGATGCTGGGTACGGTGACTCTTCTCCTTCGATGGCGACCGTCAATAATTGGTTTAATGAATTTCAACGTGGTCGCACGTCAGTTTTTGATGAGCCATGCCCCGGTGCCCCGAAAACGGCTACTGCGGAGAAGAACGTTACAAAAATCCATGACCTTGTATTGGCAGACCGCCGATTGAAGGTACGCGAGATAACCGAGACAGTAGGCATCTCAAAAGACCGCGTGGGTCATATCCTGCACGAAATTTTGGGCATGAGAAAGCTGTCGGCGAGATGGGTGCCGCGTTTGCTCACTCCGGACAACAAGCGCAACCGTGAAACCACTTCAGAGCAGTGTTTGACGCTGTTTAAGCGCAATTCGAAGGAGTTTCTTCGTCGTTTCGTGACCGTCGACAAACATGGATCCACTGGTACACTCTAGAGACCAAGGAACAGTCGGAACAGTGGACTTCACCCGGCGAACGTGCTCCCAAGAAGGCAAAGACTGTGCAATCGGCAGGAAAGGTGATGGCCACCATTTTCTGGGATTCACAAGGTGTGATCTACATCGACTACCTGGAGAAGGGCAAAACGATCACAGGGCTGTACTATGCCGAATTATTGAGCCGATTTGACGCCGAATTGCGGAAAAAACGGCCGCATTTGGTGAAGAAAAAAGTGCTCTTCCACCACGATGACGCACCGGCTCACACTTCCGTCGTCGCCAGGGCCAAATTGGTCGAATTGGGCTATGAACTGCTGCCCCATCCACCGTATTCCCCAGATTTGACCCCGTGCGACTATTATTTATTTCCTAACTTGAAAAAGTCACTCGCCGGGCAGAAATTTGAGTCGAATGAGGAGGTTATAGCCGCACGGAAGCCCACTTTGCAGACCTCGAGAAAACGTATTTTTCAGACGGGTTAAAGAAGTTGGAGCATCGCTGGGAGAAGTGTATCGAGTTAAAAGGAGACTATGTCGAGAAATAAATCGCCACTTTTCAAAAAATTTCGTTTTTTTTTGGTAGGCTAAGTACTTATCGGACCGCCCTCGTATATGCGGGATACAGCGTGAAGCTACAATGAAAAAACGTACTTACATAGTATTAAAATAATTTTACTTTGTAATATTTATACTAAAAATTCTCACATCTAGAAAAAAAAGTTTTTTTTTTTATTCATGATCATATTATATTTTGCTACTATTCCATTTTTTACTATATTTTCCTTCGTTTTCGACATTTATGACTTCATGGATAATTTCTATAAGTTATTTATAGGGTACAGTTTTTTATAACATTATAATATATAAATAAATTTATATGCAGGTTTTTATATGAAAAATAACTTATAAATGTAACAAAAAAATAGTTCGGAAACATAATAAAATTTTACAATAAAAAAAATTATATTCTGAGTGAAACAAAAACAATGTAATAAAAGTTACAACATATTTTATACAATAGACCGTCGTGGCGCAGTGGAGTAGCGTCTGACTGGAAACACGACTGGTTGTGGCTTCGATTCCCATTCGGGGGCATGAACATGTTTAAATTATTTTCCTTTAATTGCTCTGGTAAGACAATATATTTTTTTATACTTCTATATATTAAGGTATGCAAAGAGAACCAAGTGTTTAGACACTCCACTATTTATTTTGCGTGTTGAGCAAATTATAAGCATATTTAAAAGCGTATATAAAGGTTAATAGGATATGGATTTTTTATATTTGCGTAGTTGAAATTGAGTTTTTTTATTTTGATTTTTGACATTAATTTTACAGTAACAGCCTGTACATCAAAATAACACATACAACAGTGTGTAATTTGCCCATAATAACATAATAAATCTAGTCTACTTAGCCAAAACTACTGTAATATTATACATACATGCATAGCTTCACGCTGTATCCCGCATATAGCAGGGTAGGCAGAGGGAACCTAGTGTTAAGACACTCCGTTCCCCACTTTCCTGTGTGGCGGAACTCAATGCGCTTTGCCTTGTTTCCACACCCAGGAAATGAAAAATTCCATTTCCTGGAGTGGGAATCGAACCCACAACCTGTCGCGTTTATAGTCGCACGCTTGTGCCTCTGAGCCACGACAGGTGTTATATATGCTTGTTAGGGAATAATGACTAAAGAGTATTTATTATTTATATAGACTGATTCAATATTTGACATATGATTTGATGGTTAGCTGGCTGGCGATACATTGCTAGAAAACTATAGAATGACAATATAAATAGCATGCGTCAGTAGAGCGGGACACACATGTTGTTGGACTTTCGCCTGTGCCGCACTGTATGGAGCACACTGACCATGGCGTCCGAAGGTAGTGATTATGTCGCTACTCCTTTAGACTCGGCTTCCGCGACATGCTAATATTATATATGCTAACACCACTCCAGGAAATGTAAAATTTAGTATTTTCATTCCTTGGGTTTGGTAACAAGGCAAAGCGCGGCGTAGAATTCCGCAACTCAACACACAATGCCTCAATTCGGCGGAAAATGGGGAAAGAAATTGTTGAAAGAGAATGGAGTGTCTTAACAGTAGGTTCTCTAGTTGCCTCTGCCTACCCTGCCATATGCGGGTTACAGCGTGTGAAGTTAAAAAAAAATATGCTAAGGATATAAAAAGGATATAAAACTATTTTAAAATCTCTAACCTCAGCAGTTTTGGGCACTTGGTAGTGTATCACGTGGTCAACGTCAGGTATATCCAAACCCCGGGCCGCTACGTCTGTGGCCACTAGTACACCGTGGGGGTCGTCCCTGAACCTTATTTTAAAAAATAAAATTTAATAATAAAAGTTAAAAAAATAGATATTTTTTAAATAGGTCACCATGATTCTTAAGGTGTGTAATGCATTGAGTACAAAGATGTCCTGTACCTTTCCAAATTCTTGAGACGTTGCCGTTGTGGCATACTCGGCAGTGTAATGGTAACGGCCACTTCAAAAAAGTGTTAGTTGAGCCAACCTGTTAAAAAAAAGAAAAAATAATAAAAATATTTATATATAGATGTGTAGAGAAAAAATTGAATTATTTTTTCGTCTTTTCGTTTAGAGCAGGCAGAGCAACCTTTATATCAAAAAGGGCCAAAAAAATAAATTCATATTATAAACATTAGATTACCAATAAACAAAATTAAAAAAAAAGGTATAACTGTTAGAGTATTAATTTATATATATATAATAAGATTATATTTGATATTATTCTAAAACATGATTACAATGTTTGGGTGTTTAACGCGAAGTATTGTTACAATGATGACTACATGTTTTTTATCTGTGGTTCCCGCCATTCCAGCGCATTGGCGGGAAAAGGATTGTTGCGTCTTGCGCTGGAATGGTGGAAAGCGTTTCTTTTTTAATTATAATAAGAATTGAAGTGACATATATAATTGAGCAATATTAGAACAAGTAATTGTAAATCGCAGTCTTGTCTAATTTATTGGTTAACCGCCAAACATAACTAACTTAATATCTTAATCTGTAATATAAAAATCTTATCCTAACCTGACCTTGTCGCGGCACAGACAAACAAGTGAGTGACTGTAAAAGCGACAGGTTGTGTCGATACCACCCACCCAGGAAATGAAAATTATTAAATAATAATGGGCGTATTTTAATTTCCTGCCTACATCAAAGGCAAAGCGCGGCGCTGAGTTCCGCCATTTAGCACGTAATGCCTCACTCCGGTGGAAAGTGGGAAACTGGGAAATGCCTGCGGTGGTAAAGAAAACGGACTACTAGTTAGAATATTTAGGTTCCTCAGGTTCCCTCTCTGCTTACCCCGCGCTTTGCCTTGTACTTGTACCAGACCCAGGAAATAGAAATACTAACATTTCCTGGAGTAGGAATGGAACATATTGTATATATTTTTTTATATTTATATATACCTTCTAACACTTCCAATAGAATTGCAGAACACAATAGTTCTTCCTGGGTGTCTTTTCAATATGTAATATAAATATCCATCTTTTTGGTCCAAAGAGCAAGCTATTCTACATTCTGTTAAGGTCTCTGCTGTACCTGAAATAAAAAAAAGATTATTTTTTCATCTATTTTAAAGTACCTGCTGAGTGGCGGAACTAAACGCCGCGGTTTGCCTTGTTACCAGAGCGAGGAAATGAAAATACTAAACAAAGAGAACGGAAATGTTAAAACAGAACGGAGTATCTTAACATTAGGATCACTGGTTCCCTCTGTCCACAGTGCTATGTGGGGGCTACAGCGTGAAGCTGAAGAAAAAAAAAGTGTTAATCACATTTGTAAAAAAATTGCAAATATTAAAGTGCACGACAAAAATAAAAAAGTATAATTTATGCGCTGTGATAAAAAAAATTGCGGAGTTGAGTTCCGTCACTTAACGCACAATGTCCTGAACATTGGTGGAAAACGAAGTGCCATGATACTAGGCTCTCTCTGCCTACATTATGCGGAAAAAAATTGTGAAGGTAATAAATATATGCTAAAAATTAAAAAAAAGCACACACATACACAAACGTACACACACACACACACACACAACTTACCTAGATTTTGTGTTGTAATATCCACAACTTTTGGATCAGTCATACCGATCATATCGATTAATTTCTTTACTTTCTGCTGAGGCGTCATTTTGTTTACTTTACGATTTAATATTTTACCTCTTTTTGTTACCTGTGAAAAAAAAAATACATTTAGAAAAAAAATTGAAATGTATAGAAATTTTAGTGTAGCAGGTTTCGAACCAGCGGCTCTTGTGTACGTCCAAGCGTTTTAGCCATTAAAGCTTTACATTTTTATCAAGCTAAGTAGAAATAAACTTATTACAGCTTATTTTTGATATTAGCATCTTTGTCGATTGCTTTTATTTATAGGTTTCAAAATATTTTACTTATAAAATATTATAAACATATAAGAATTGTATTTGGAAACCTGTTGTGGCGCAGAGGCGCAATTTCTTTAAAAACAAGCAAACACAATGCAACAAAGAGTATCTTAACACTAATTTCCCAACCAATATATGAAAAAATACATATTCTTCCCCCTCATATGTCCAGACTAACCGTGAACCATGTTCAAAGTGGCAAAAACTAAATATGTCCCTTTTTAGACAATTTATTTAAAAACAAACAAAAAAAATAGAGAATGGAGTGTCTTAACACTATATTATCTGTCTAATATGTAAAATTAAAATAAAATACCTTCTTTCCCCTCATATGTCCAGGCAAATCGTGAACCATGGTCAAAGTAGCTGAAAACACAAAGTTCTGGCGGGCATTCTTGTGTACTTCATCTGAGTTGAGTCTTTCCAAAAGAGGTTCTAATTCCTCAAAGTGACCTCTCTCTACCATTCGATCTGTTTCATCTATGGCTAGGAATCTAGAAATAATGAAAAAAGAATATTCAATATTGTTTATATTTTTATACATACATAGCTTCACGCTGTATCCCGCATATAGCAGGGTAGGCAGAGGGAACCTAGTGTTTAGACATTCCGTTCCCCACTTTCCGCCGAATTAAGGCATTGCGTGCTAAGTGACGGAACTCAACGCCACGCTTTGCCTTGTTACCAAACCCAGGAAATGAAAAATTCCACTTTCTGGAGTGGGAATCGAACCCACAACCTGTCGCGTTTACAGTCGCACCAAGCAAATTGTAATAAATAATTAAAATTTATAATAATATTCAAAAAATAAGAGTATTTTTTGCTGAAGTTAATACACATAGGTACATTAAATATTTTTTAACCATTTTACTTACCTACTGTTAGAAATAAAAATATATCTATAGCGAGACGTGAGCACAACGAACCAATAAGATTCAATCAATCAATCTTATAACTACCTTATGTGCAATCTTATTGGTTAATATTTATCCGTTTCTCCGCTTCGCTCCGGTGGATAGGCAGCCTAAGTACGCAAGCGGCGTATTGCCATATGACGTCACACGATAGCACGGGTGAGGTAGCATTTAACGTTTAATATCTCAGTCATTATTGAAAATATAGCTAAGCTATAGCTAACTTCACGCTGTAACCCGTATATAGCTGGGTAGGCAGAGGGAACCAGAGAATCTAGTGTTAAGATACTCCATTCTCTTTCAACAATTCCGTTCCCATAGAAAATAAATAAAAATAGATTCTTTTTCTTAAGTTCACTCACTATATATAAATCAAAAAAGATTCATCTATATATAAATACGTGAAGCAAAACTTTGGATCCCATTTTACGAAAATTACGCGGACGGAGGAGCATGAAATTTGGCACACTTATAGTTTATATAGAGAAGGAGTGCAGAATGCTAACATTTTTTTTAAAATAAGGTATAAAAAGTATATTAAATTAACAAAATAAATGTTACACACACTACCATGATTTGACATCCATGTTTATATAAAGTGACATATACGTCACTACGCAGTGCGTTATCAACGTTTTTACGGGGACAGTAGTTCTTATAAATGAAGTTGACCTATGTCAAATTGACGGAAAACAGAGAAAAAGGAGTGTCTTAACACTACTTACTTAACAGAGGGTAACTGTTGTAAATGTGGTTGTCCCTGACTCAGTAACTCCCACAATCTTCCAGGTGTCGCTACCACTATTTCTGGGCCCGATTTTAACACCCTTTCTTGTTTGACTGCCGCCATTCCACCTACTATTGTCGCTACTTTTATACCTGGAATTAATTAGATATATTAATATTGCATGAAGAGGTTAATGACTGTGGACGAGGCTCTTTAACCTCTTTAGGTAGGCAGGGACCGTAGCGTTTGGCGCTCCGTTCTCTCTAACTACCCCGCTAGGGATAAGCGTGAAGTTAAGTTAAGTAAGTTATATTTATTTAAAGTGTTTGTAAAAATTTTATAAGCATTCTCTTAAGATTTCCATTCCCCACTTTCCGCAGATTTGAGGCATTTCGTGCTGAATTACGGAACTCAACGCCGAGGAAATGCAAATACTAAATATTAAAAATTATAAATGTTTAATATTTTCATTTCCTAGTGTGGGAATCGAACCCACAACCTATCGCGTTTACAGTCGCACGTTTGTGCCTCTGCGCCACGACTGGCCTCATCGATATATATTTTTTTAAATTATTTATTTATATACAACACATAAAAAGGCAAATATACATTTTTTACGACCTTAAGCTAGCTAAGCAAGCCTAAGTTAAGCCAAATATTTCTAAGTAATATCTGATTATAAAACCAGTGGTTAAAGGTTCAATTCCCACTTGGAAGGCTGAATACATTTAGAATATTATCATTTTCATACTCTAAGCTCCACCATTAAAAACATATTATGTTAAATTCTTTCAAAAAATAGAAAACAGAGAGTCTTAACACTAAAATTTCTCTGCAAAGTACAACTTACCAGTATATTTAGCAGCTGCAATCAAATGTCTACTTATTTGTATAGCCAGTTCTCTTGTGGGAGTTATTATTAATGCATATAGAGGTTTCCCCGTCTTCACCATTACTTGACCTGGTATTTCTATGTTATCTATTACTTTTACACAACCGACACCTGAAAAATGTTAGATGATAATAAAAATATAATTATTAATAAAAGAAATATAAAATAAAAGTGCCTTTAATATTCAGACTCCAAAGTTCAATTTTACCCAATAATTTATTATTACCGTGTTTTAGTTACACATTTTGTTTTTCAACATAATCATGAATATTTTAAATATCAGAACTATTTTTAAATATACTACAGACAAGGTTGAAAATATAATTTTCCAACTTTACTAATAGCATAATAAAAAAAACATTAAATCTATCAAAATTTACCTTCATTACTTTCATCAACTTCATCAACACCATCAGTTTCATCACCTTCATCATCATCAAATTCATTTGGTTCATTGTCTTCATCAGATTCATAATCATTATTCTCACTATCCAATTCTTCCTCACTACCGCTAGACTCCACATCATCGTCATCTAACATATCTGATAAATGAACATAATTATCATCATCACTGTCATTGCCTTCATCAGCTGATTCTTCTCTTTTTCTTATAGGAACATCAAATTCTTCTAAATAATCATTATTTCCATTTTTATTTTTCTTACTATCATTTTCATCACCACTACTATAACCATCTTCAGAAGATTCTGCTTTTTTAACTTCTTTTCTTTTCTTTTGTTTCTTATTATTCTTTTCTTTCTTTTCTTTTACCTCATTTACTTCTTTCTTTTTAACAGAACTCTTTTTGTATGGTATTTCATAGACATCTAAACCTTTTAAAGATGCTTTTTCCTTAAGTTTCATAATACCAGATAATATGGGAAGGCCAAATGCTAAAGTTTTACCGCTACCAGTTTCAGCTGCACCTAGGATATCTCTTCTACCTGTAAGAGAAAAAATAACTGATATAAAAGGGATCTCATTTCATGTAAGCATGACTAGCAAATTTAGCACTTACATTGAATAAAATTGTATCAAAAAGTTTAAAAAAAAAGGACAACCATTTATACATTTTTTTTTTAAATAAATTTTTGCTTGCAATTTAAAAAATAAAAAAAAAGTCCAAGACAAGGTTACTTAATGTTCAAGAAATTATGTTATGTAGTTCCTACCTATAAAATGTTATTTATCTATAATATTTGTGTATATGAAAAAGTAGAAGAAACATTTGTATATTTACCATGAATAGCCGCTGGTAATGACAATTGCTGAATTTTAGTTGGTTTCTTAAATCCTAATTCCATTAAAGCTTTCAATATTTCCTCAGGCAGTTTGAACTCAGCCCAAGACAACATATCTTCTGGCGTTAAGTCTGACTTTGTATCTGATATATTTTCACCTAATTTAGCCTTTTTCACTTTTTTATCTACAATTTTAGGCTTATTTTCATTATTTATAATGATATTTTCTTTATTTTTACCATTTTTCCTTTTATTTTTATTATTTTCTTGTTTTTTGTTGGTAATTTCATCTAATTGGTTGGTAGTTGAAGGTTTTAAATTAGAACATGACTCAACTACAAAGCCATTGCTTAGTTTAATTTTCTTTTGTGGTACTTCAGATTTTTGTTTTTGCGAATGAGTTTTTTCAAGTTTACGTTTTTTGGGCTCAGCATTCTAAAATATAAAATAAAATTGAAATTAAATATATCTGAATATTATTAAGTTAGAATATAAAAATCAAATTGTCTTTTGTAGTTAAACAAGAAAGTTAGTATCAGTCATTCAGAATTGAATAAATTATATGACTTTAAAAAAAAAATTTTAACTACCTTATTTCAATGTTTTTTTTTATTACCCTAGAAAGGCAAGAAATTTATAATTTTCAGATGTACGTCATATAATGTTAATATTTTGCATGTGGTTTAAACATACATTTTACATAAAATATCTATTTTTTTAAATCAAAACATAACCTACCTTCCTCTTCCTTTTATTATTTTTATCCATGCCATAGTCTGTACATTCCTCTAAGCCAACAAAACCTTGTAAATTATCAAACATTGACGGTGGCACTCCTTCTAACGCAACTGATTGCCATTTTAAAGAATTAATTTTCTTCGACATTGTAAGTTAAATAACCTCACTCCGGCGAATTCCAAATTAATGTGATTTTGACAGATTTGAATTTTGACAATAATCAGTTGTAAAAGATCAGTGACAAGAGAAACTTATCACAGATTATACTGATGTTGAATTGACTGTTTTGTAACAGATAATGGATGTATACATTTACATAGTCTACGGGTTATGGTGCTGTTGCTTTGCTCAAGCTTACGGCTTACTAAATGGAATCCATAGACTAGAGTTCAATTATGAAAATATAACATTTTTTTTTAATTTATTAAATAAACATCGTAATAGTTAAGTGGATTACAATATAGTTTTTTTTAATATTGATTAATATTAAAGTAGAGTAAACTCCTTGAAGTAAAATATATAAGATTTTTAGAGTAATGATGGATGGATGCACGATATGTGTGTATGAATCATGTATTTATCTAAACACGGAAGATGATGTTTTGAATAGAGAAATCTATTGATTGATATAAATGATTTTTTTTTTTTTAATAAATTGAATATATTAACAGGCTAATAATTTTAAATTATATAAATGCTTATAAATAATATAATAATTATTAATAAGAGTTGTTCATTATGAATTAAAAATATATTTTTGTAATTTATACGCCGACTGTAGCATGTTCTTCGCTAAATGCGCGTGGTCAAAAAAAAAAGTAAATAGCACGCTGCCGCCGCAACCATAGACAAACGGGGGGAGGAAGTTTGTGAGTGATCGATTTTACACCGGCCTCTACAAAACTTCTCAACGGCATTTCTCTTTGTTTGCCGTACGTGTGCATAATATCCAAACAAAAGCATCGAGTTCGTGCAGTGCGATAAAAATGGCGAACACGTTTCGCGGTGTGACGGTGTCCGCCGTCAACAATGACGGTGCTCTAACTCCGCGCTTTAACTTCCCTACGAACGTAAACGTGGATTACGACCCGCAAGGTCTCAGTGTTAAAGTGATACGTGCCGACCCCGTGCTGGCTCAGGAGGTCCTAGAGTTCCCCGTCCACAGCCAGAGCGAGTGTTCACGCGTCGCCGGACAATCTTACATTTTTACGATAGATAATGAGACATTGTTTTTTAAATTCGCCTCCGATGTTGACTGTCAGAACTTCCATTTGCTGGTTAGCAAGATCAAGGCGGGTCGGTCGTCATCGGTGTTTACAGTGCGCACGGAGGACTCCTCGGCGATGCAATATTTCCAATTCTACGGTTATTTGAGTCAGCAGCAGAACATGATGCAGGACTACGTGAGAACGAGCACGTACCAGCGTGCTATTTTATCTAACATTAACGATTTCAAGAACAAAGTTATTCTGGACGTTGGCGCAGGGTCCGGTATTTTATCATTTTTCGCAGCGCAAGCCGGAGCCCGCAAGGTGTATGCGGTGGAAGCGAGTAACATGGCGCATCACGCTCAGGCGCTAGTCCGAGCCAACAGCCTCCAGGATCGCATCACAGTCGTCGCGGGAAAGATAGAAGAAATCGAACTACCAGAGAGTGTGGATGTTATTATTTCTGAGCCCATGGGGTATATGTTGTACAACGAACGTATGTTAGAAACCTACCTACACGCTAAGAAGTGGCTCAAACCTAATGGTAACATGTATCCCACGCGCGGCGACCTGCACATAGCACCCTTCACAGATGATGCTTTGTTTATGGAACAATACAACAAAGCCAACTTTTGGTACCAGGCCTGTTTCCACGGGGTGGATTTAAGTGCATTACGGACTGCTGCAATGAAGGAATATTTTAGACAACCTATAGTAGATACTTTTGATGTTCGTATTTGCATGGCGAGGTCTGTCAGACATGTGGTAGATTTCCTAAATGCTAATGAAACTGATCTCCACCGCATTGAAGTTCCATTTAGGTTTGAGTTGACACAGTCTGGTACTTGCCACGGATTGGCCTTCTGGTTTGATGTGTTATTTGCAGGTAGCACACAGCATATATGGCTATCTACCGCACCTACGGAACCCCTCACACATTGGTACCAAGTAAGATGCCTTCTGGAGACACCAATATTTGCTAAACAAGGTCAAGTGTTAACTGGCCGTGTGCTACTATTAGCTAATAAGAGACAGAGTTATGATGTGACAATGGACATCAATTTGGAAGGAACAAATATTTCTTCCTCAAATACATTAGACTTAAAGAATCCTTACTTCAGATATACTGGAGCACCGGCAGCACCTCCTCCAGGAGTCAACACAACTTCACCGAGTGAGTCATACTGGAACTCCATAGAGTCTGCGGGCTCATTGAGCAATGGTCAAGGAGTTATTCTGACTGATGGTACCCAGCAGTACTGTTCCACTCCTGACCAGACCATAGCATACGGTGCTCACCCAAACATGCTTAAAACAGTGATGCTGCAGGAGGAGTTCATCAAGAGGATCGGGATAAGTCAAAATGGCGACATATAATCCGCAAAGTCGCGCCGAGCGCGCCTTAGGGCTATAAGGAACCGTCGTAATCGGTTGTGAACAATCTTCCGTTCAAACTTTATAGTGTGTAAGCGGACTTATTTATTAATGAAACATCACAGTGACTGCTAGATGAGGCCCGCCTCAGTAGGTGTAAATGAACACAGTCATATTCTCGCAACGGTAGTTTCTGAACTAAAATATAGTCAGTCAGGACAGAAGTGGTTGAATTAACACTTTATTTGAATTTCAAAACTGTGCTAGACATTATTATTATTATTTACAATTTGTTTTTACATAATTGATGAATAACATTGAAATTATTTATGTATTTTCATAATTTTGTCTATTGTATTGATTAATTGTATATTTAATTGCTATAGTGATTTGTTATATTTTACAAGACCACTGGCTCTGAAGGCTTGTATTGAAAAACCTATTGCCGTCTGGTGTTTTGTTCAGTTTGTATGACGCTTACTAGTGTAATTTGGATACAGCCAATCTGAATTTGACTTTTTTTGTAAATATGTCCCATACACATGTCATACTGCGAGAGCTTGGGCAGCTCAGTAGCTAGTGTAAGTAATTAGGGGTTCAAGTACACTTAGTAAATAAGCTAATAATGATAATGCTTACTTAATACTCATTTATCATTATTAGAATTGTATTGAACTTAAGTAAATCAATGAAGAACACCAGTGATTTTGTATCTACAATGTGTATGTCAGAACCTGACAGCCTCGGAGGGTTGTTGCAAGAGATTTCTGTCTGCCAATCAGAAATGGGATTGTCTATGGACAATATATATTTTTTAATTTTCACACTCAAGGCTGTGTTCTTTAAAGTTAATTGAATTTCAATGATCGCAGACTGAGATGTTAGTAATTTGTTAGTTTTAAAGAATGCAAACTTGTATTGTGTCAGTGTATCGCTAGATATGCTATTTTATTTATGTAAATATTAAGGTAGGACGTAGAATGCTATGCTTTGACTGAAATGGAGCCATTTCTATAATGATTTTGAAGTGGCAACTATGAATCAATCACAATTATGTTTCAGAATACTATTGAAAATAATATTTAAAAACAGAATTTATTTACTTGAAAAAACAGCAATTATTGAAAATTTCAATATTGAAAACTGACCGTGTTTAATTATAATTTCAATTTTGAAACAAAATTAGTATGGAATGTAGCATTAACATAATATTGTCTTTGGCACATGTAATAAGAATATATTCTAAAACGCTAGAAACATTGAAATTTTATCAATTATTAAAATAAAAAAAAAACGTTTGGAAATCACAATTCTATGTCATAATCTAGGCCTATATATGGCCTTATGCAGAATAGAGTGCAAGAAGAAATTTTTAAAGTATAGTATCCCGATCTACCTCAATTGGCAGACGGACGGGTATTCCATGACAAAGCTGCCAAATAGCTGTGAAACTGTTTGGCGTTTAGAGAATCATTGATAATTGAAAGTAATTGGATAAGCAATATGTTTGGATTCTAATGAATAAACAAATTTTGTCACAAGTTTGCTTTTTTTATGGTATTTTTATAGTTTTTTTTTTTTTTAGTTACTTCCTGGTTTTGGTTGATGTTAGGTGAGAAGTAAATTTCGTATTAGGCGGTATAGGTTGATAAGTCGCCTTGTGTATATTTTTTAAAAATATGAATAAGGCATGATTGCTTTATTTGACAAAATCAAAATAATTCAGAACAGTTTCCGTTAAAGTGTTAAAAGTACCATACAAATTATAACGCATCATGGCGCAGAAACACAAGCGTACGACTGTAAACGCGACAGGTTGTGGGTTCGATTCCCACTCCAGGAAATGGAAATTTTCATTTTCTGGGTTTGGTAACAAGGCAAAGCGCGGCGTAGAGTTCCGCCACTCAGCACGCAATACCTCAATTCGGCGGAAAGTGGGGAACGGAGTGTCTTAACACTAGGTTCCCTCTGCCTACCCTGCTATATGCCGGATACAGCGTGAAGCTATGTATGTATGTAAAAACTATATTTACAAAGTATGCAATTGCGATTTAGAAACTTAATCACATCTGGCAGACAATAAATATGAAAATTAATGATGAAATAAAAAATGTATCATGAAAATCCACTTTTTTAATTTATTAAAAATATACAGATAGTTAAACTATTTTACAAACTCAGCTGAAAGTGGGGAACGGTGTCTTAACACTAGGTTCCCTCTGCCTACCCTGCTATATGCGGGATACAGTGTGAAGCTAAAAGAAAAATTGTGTATTTCCCATTTGAAACTAGATTTCAATTTTTATTTACATTTTGTTCGAAATATACAAATAGGTAATTACATAAATATGATTTTTTAAGCAAAACCAAAAGTTTGAACAATTGAGCAGGATTCGAACCTACAGTTCTTTTTTAGTGTTCAAGAGCTCTAACCTAAAAACCCTAGTTTTTTTATTTTTTTTAAACCATTTTAACCGATTTTAAAAAAATGTTTTTAATTGGACAATATTTTTGTGTGTATTACCATACGCTTTATGTATAACGTTTTACTAGGTGAATCGATTTTGGTAACTTTATTTATATGATAGTTCTTCTCATGTAGTTCTATTTAAATTTAATTAAGATCTGACCAGTAGTTTTTGAGTTATTCGTAATAATTTTTCTTTAACTAGATTGCATTTTACTTGAAACTAGCTGTCCCGGTGAAAGTACCGCCATATTTTTTATCAATACTGACAGTTTTATGAAATATTCCTTCAATATTTTTTCTTCTGACAATATCGAACACATAAAAGAGAAATTTATCCAATTTGGTACAGTTTGGAACTTATGCGCGTATCAATAATTCATTTTTATTTAAAATTAATTTTCTTTTTAATAAAATTAAAATATTAAATGAACTTCAAACTCTCCAACAAATTAGGTACTCTCATGTAGACCTCGATTTTGATGATTATTTTTTAATATGATAGCTAGTTCTATTTAAATTTAATTATGACGAGTAGTTTTTGAGATATTCGTAATAATTATCCTTTTTTTTATTAAAATTTAAATATTAAGTTAACTTCAAACACTCCAATACATTAGGTACTGTATCACTTTTGTGTTTACACAACATTCTCAACAGATTTAATTTCTTTTCATTTGTTTTGGACGATTCCAGTTCGTAGAGAGTGCAGAGATTTATGAGGAGACTTTCGTTTAGACCTCTCTCTGGGTCGGATTGTATTGCCTTTTGTAATACCGCTGTGGCTTCCTTTAGGCGACCCATGTAGAGGAGGCATACTGCTAGGTTGTTGGCTACCTGTTAAAAAAAAATAATTATTATTTTAATATTTATATTGATAATTGAAGGAAAAACTTTAGAAAATTGGTCGGACGGAAGAGTATGAAACTTGGCATAGTTAAACTTTATATGGAGAAGAAATGCTGAACGCCAATATATTTTACTAGCTTCACAATGAATCCCGCATAAAGCAAGGTAGGCAGAGGGAATCAGAGAACTAGTGCTAACACACTCTGTTTTCTTAATGTCTCAAATTTGTTTGGAAAGCAGCGGATGGAATGTCTTGACACTACATTAAATCTGCGTTTGCTAAACGGGCATAAAGCGTTTTTTTATAATGATTCGATTGGTGCAATATAAGAATTGCCAAATTCGTACACTGCTTGGAAGCGATGGAGCTTAACACCGCTCTGTGTTACCAGAACGCGAAAATGAAAGTAATTTAATTATATATTTTTTTATATATGTATATATTAACACACACACACACACACAACTTCACGCTGTGTCTCACATATAGCAGGGTAGGCAGAGGGAACCTGAGAACCTAGTGTTAAGACACTCCGTTCTCTTACAACAATTCCGTTCCCCACTTTCCGCCGAATTGAGGCATTGCGTGCTGAGTGGCGGAACTCAACGCCGCGCTTTGCCATGTTACCAAACCCAAGAAATGAAAAATTCCATTTCCTGGAGTGGGAATCGAACTCACAACCTGTCGCGTTTACAGTCGCACGCTTGTACCTCTGCGCCACGACAGGCGTATATATTAACAATTATTATTATTTAAAGCTTGGCCAAGTTATCTGTATGAGAGACTATTTGTCTGCTTAAATATATCTGCCACATTTAAAATTTGTATAATTGTTAAAAAATAAAAATTATCATAAAATTTGTACACTTAATTAAAATCAAAATTCATAGTTATAACTTAAAACTCACCATAATATTAGTAGGTTCTTGATCAGCAGCTCTAGCAAAATTATTATAGGCATCTTGATATTTCCCATGGGCGATGTCTATGAGGCCGAGATCTACGTACTCCCTCACATCCGGTGTGGGACATCTGAGAAGAAAATCACAGAAATTCATATATACCATAATAGAACCTCCATTATTCTGTACATGTGTGTACGAGTATCTGTTGTGTGTGTGTCTTCTAGAGTTTCTGTATATGTATAACACAGAGGGAGGGACTGACGCTGACTGTTATCGAGTTTAGTATTGTGGTTGCTATGCGATACTCTTATACTATAAGTACATACATACATATAGCTTCACGCTGTATTCCGCATATAGCAGGGTAGCCAGAGGGAACCTAGTGTTGAGGCATTGCGTGCTGAGTGGCGGGACTCAACGTCGCGCTTTGCCTTGTTACCAAGCCCAGGAAATGAAAAATTCCATTTCCTTGAGTGGGAATCGAAACCACAACCTGTCGCGTTTACAGTCGCACGCTTGTGCCTCTGTGCGACGACAGGCGTTAATATACTATAGGCGACTATAGGTGTACGTGTGTAAGTGTACCCGAATCTCTCTCTCTCTCTCTCCGTGTCTACCGTCAACACTCACATGTGATTCCTGAACACCTTAGCGTCGTTGCAGTACGAGACGGCGGCCCGCACGTGTCCCGCGAGCAACGCCACGCGACACAACGCACTGCGCAGCGCGCGCTGCTGGTGAGGGACTGACGCGTGTTGTGTTAGCGAGTTCAGTATTGTGGTGGCTATACGGTAATCCTGTTACAAGGAAAAGATAATATATTAAAAAAGTTATATCTTTAGATAAATCAGCAACTTCACGCTTTATTACGCTAATTTGAGACATTGTGTATTAGCTAGCGGAACTCAACGCCGCGCTTTGTTTTGCCAAAGCAGAGAAATGGAAATAAATTAAATCATTCTTTCTAAACCTAACAGGCCAACCTTATTAAAAAGATTTTCTGAAAGAGATTCTCTTTTAGAAATAAAAATTATGCTTTGTTTTGTATGTATGTATTTGTCCTTCTTTATAATTATTTTTTATTAATTTAAAAAATAGCAAGAGGTTCTGAGTACTGAATGAACCATATTTGAATATTCTTTTTCTTATGATAGCTAGTGCGTCTCTTGCGGTCGCATTTCAATTCAGTATATGGCAAGGAGTTTTTGAGTTCTACGTAAGAATTTTACTTCGAAGTCGATTTTCTCTTTTCGTTAAAATTTTAATTATTTTATGTGGTAAATATGTAATATAAATAAAAATAACTTACTTTCAGAGCTATAGCACAATTAACTATAGAGTGTAACACTCTAATGCGTCTTCCACTCCAAAGCCTTAGGGATTCATTTTTATCATCCAATGATATAGTTACGGACCCATCTTCACTTTTACCACTGTTCAAATTTTCTAGCATCTGGTAAAAAACATGTATTAGATTTACTTTACCGAATAAAAATATTTTTTTTTCTTATAAGTTATTAGTTAATGACCTATAAATTTAAAATATATTTATTTATTTAAAGATCGCTGAAAGCTGATAGAAAGATCTTTTGTTTTAATGTCTTTATATTTTTTTAGGTGCCATCGAAAAGAATATTATATAATAAATAATTTTAAATGAGCATTACTTAATTTTTTTTTTTTAACTCACGCTGTAACCCGCATATAGCAGGGTAGGTAGAGGAAACCAGAGAACCTAGTATTAAGACACCGCCGAATTGAGGCATTGCGTATTGAGTGGCGGAACTCAACACCGCGCTTTGCCTTGTTACCAAACCCAAGAAATGAAAACACTAAATTTTACATTTCCTGGAGTGGGAATCGAACCCACAACCTGTCGCGTTTACAGTCGCACGCTTGTGTCTCTCCGCCACGACAGGCGACTTAAAATTAAGCATATAAAGTAGTATAACAAAAAGTTGACATTAAAATAAAAATGGAAGGCTAAACAGAGAGATCCTAGTATCAACATACTCCGTTCACTGCTTTCCAAAATTCTTATGCGCATGTTACAACTTATTTTAACCAACTCCAAGAAAGGAGGAGTTTCTCAATTCGACTTTTTTTATGTACTTATTAACTATTAACTGTAACAAGTTAATTTTTTAATACGATAGCTAGTGACTAAGTAAGTAAGATCTTTTGTTTTGGAGTTATTCATAATAATTCCATTTTTTAGGACATTTTTTTATAATAACATACCTGCTGTATGATATCGAGCATGGCATATAACCTGTCCATAGCGTCTTCCGGTTTCCCCACATGCATTGGCAACTCAGCTATTAACAGTCTCAGCGAAAAGGGTACGAGAGAACCAGTTCGATTCTCGTATGAATCTGGGTAGAACTGGAAAGTGTTTATTATTTTTAATGTTTTTAAAGTGTTAATAACTTATTTAAGGATAGAAATTTATATAATATTTTTAGAAAACATATTAAAGTTTCAACGTATGGCTTAGCAGTCAGTGGTTAGAAGATTACCAAGATGTACGGGTTCTGCCAGGTTCAAATTTTTATATGGTGTCATTCTACAAAAAGTCAATATTTTTTTATAATAATGCTTTAGTAATATATTAAATTAATAAAATAACTATTATACACACTACTATATGACACATTGTATATACTTATTATATATTTAAATAACAAAAAGACAGAAAATCAAAATGTCTTTGCCACGTTTTTTCTTACAAAAAAAAGTAACAAAAATTTTAACAAATACCTGATAAAACATATCAGGTTTACTAAAATCGCCGAAGGGTTCCGCTTCTTTCAAGAGAGGCTCATACAATTTAATACGGCACATCACTGCGAAACGAGTCAGCCAAAGCTGGAGCGATCTGGGCGTGTGCTTTGTTGGTCTGTGCATTCTACCAGCACCTGAAAAGAAAAAGAAAAGAAAAATAGAATATTACCTCACTATATTTTTATAGCGATTAATCGCATATATTTTATTATAATTTTAGCATTTAGCGGGGTAGGCAGAAGGAACCTGGGAACCTAGTGTTAAAACACTTCGTTCTCTTACAAGAATCCCGTTCCCCACTTTCCGCCTAATGGACTTTTATTAGTAATCGGAAATATATTATTGGAAACCCGACGTTTCGAACACTTTACAGTAGTCCGTGGCCTGGCCGTGACAGGTAGACTTTATTTTATTCGCGACTTCCAGTCCATTCGCGATTTCCAGTCCAATTTGTATGGGAATTGGAAAGCCCGTACCGTACGTAAGAGGAACTAAAGTTTCCCCATGCAAAATACTTTCGATAACGATACAACTACTGTCGCAAGTTTTCGCCCTACTCGTTCACATAATGAAGCTCATTATGGTAATAGGTTCTCAGGTCGACCGTTTGATGATTCTTTTTTCACATGATAACTTGTACTTTTTGATGTGTTACCATTAAAATTTAGTTAAGATCTGACAAGCAGTTTTTGAGTTATTCGTAACAATTTAACTTATTTTATGTATTTTATTTTTAATCGGTTTTCTTTTATGTTAAAATTTAAATTGTAAGTTATATACATTTTCTAACCTAGTGTTAAAACATTCTTTTCGCCGCTTTCCACTCGATTTTAATATATTGCGTGTTTAATGGAGAATATAAAAAAATAATGAGTATAATCACCGAAACCACAACCAATTGCGTTTATAATCAGAGTCCCACTGCACCACCATAGCCTTATGATTTTAAAATTATATAAAAAAAGATATTATACGTACATAGCTTCACGCTGTATCCCGCATATCGCAGGGTAGGCAGTGGGAACCTAGTGTTAAGACACTCCGTTCCCCACTTTTCGCCGAATTGAGACATTGCGTGCTAAGTGGCGGAACTCAACGCCGCGCTTTGCCTATATTAGTATATTATTTACATCGAAATTACACACAATCTTTATAAATTGTAGTGTACGTAATATTTAATCACTAAATTAATTACTATATTCATCAATACTGTCATCAAGCACTGTCAATATGAAATCTTTTGCTATAACTTTCGAGTCTACCAACTAAGAACCTCATAGGCACAATAACACAAGATCTGCACCATATTATAAACATAAACGTCAATTTTTTTTTTTATCTACCTTTGATATAGATAAAAAATATAATTCGTATTCATAATAACAGATGTCACTACACATACTCTGAAACGCGCTATCGTTTGGTTATTGAATAAAATATAAAGTAAAATTAAATATTTTTGAATGTATGGTTACACTAAATGGTAAAATTTTTTATCTTGTAAGGGCTACAATTGGTCGACAAATTGTGGCCTATAGAATATTTGAATTGGCGTTGAGTTTCGCCACTAAACCAGAAATAGCTCAAATTTAGGCGGAAAGAGGAGAACGGAGTATCTTAACACTAGGTTCTCTCTGATTGCCTTGCTGTAGGGGGGGATATGTGATTTTGAGTAAAAAAAGTCGACTGTCGCAAGTTTGTTTTTAGAATTAGCCTTCCATTTGGCCTTAATGGTGAAATCTCAGCAGGGTCTGACATAAACTCGAGGAGTAGGTTCGATTTCACCCGACAGAAGGATTATATTATGTAAATTATTTTCATATCTCGGCTCTAGAAAAAAATGCAAGACGTGAAATCGGTCACTTAACACGTGACATCTCAAATTCGGAACATGGCACGAATCTTGCTATGCTAGAAGAATTGTAAAACTAATAAAAATAAATAAATAAAAATAATAAATATTTTGTTATAGTTTTTTTTGTTTTATGGCTTTTAGGCAATTAAGCACAATTTACTTTGCCAATTTCAATTTTATGTATAATGGAGAAGGCATGATGGAGATTAATTAGTAATTTTTTTAAAAATGAAACCAAAAATATTAAATTAATGGCTTATAAATAGGTCATATTATTAAAGCCACCACCTGAAAAGAAAATGACAAAAATCATTTTAAAGAAAAAAGGTAACTCACCCTGTCCAGCCGCACTAATCAAAGTAGCTGTCAAATTGACAGCCGCTCTTAAATATCCAGTTCTTAATAGCTCCCTAAGCCCCGCTTCATCCCTACTTACATGTTCTGCTCTCACCACCCCCCTACTACCTGCCGAGCTAACCCCTAGGTATTTTACTGCTACCTCTTGTAGGGCATCTGCCTGTGAATATTAAAACTAAATAATTTTTGGTATATTAGGTAAAATACATAAAATTTTCATATATTGTAGCCTATGTGTTATTTTGATGTATAAGTTATATTTCTGTAAAGTTTTATCTAAATTATTTTTTTTGAGTTCCGTAACTCAACATCCAATGTTTCGTAACTAAGATGCAATTGATAAATAAAATATTATTGTTTTTGTTAACCCTACTGTACACCAGAATCTTCAATTCATATTTCATAAATTATAAATACATATATTAAATAACATGAAAATATTATTTACGGATAAAACTCCATCTTAAAATTGCCAGCTTTGAAAAGTATGCTCTAAAAATGTTTTTGATTTAAGAACTTAATTATGGGAAATATGGATATATACACTTACCAGTTCTTCTTCTAGCACTAATCCTGGCATAGTTAAAACTTCTCTTTCTGGGAAAAATGATCCTTTAGGTGATGATTGTGCCTAAGTACATTATATTGATTATTAGTGTTTAAAGAGAAAAAATCAAAAAGAGTGTCTTGACACTAAGTTCTTTTTGACTGCCCTGCTGGATGTGATGAGAAACTATGTTTTAAATATATAAAAAAACATGTTTTACTTTAAATGAATGAATACTTAAAAATAAATCTCCATATTCACATTTTTTCTGCGTGCCATAGGTGATCAGATAGAATACAATGTCAGCACACTGCATTTCCATTAGATAAATAAATATTGTAAAAAAATATACAAATTTATACCTTTAGTAATGTTTTCTTTGCTTCCTCATTTGGTATCCATGCATCCCTTCTTCTATCAGCTTCTTTATCAATTGGTTGATTCTAAAAATTAAAGTTAAGATGTCAAATAATTCATTAAAACGTATAAATTAATAGTTTTTTATAGTTATTCAAAATATTACATAATTCAAATTACCTTAATACTCAAACCATCCATGGCATCACTTAGAACAGAAGTAGACATTATGTTACTTTTACTCGGTCCTATTTGAGGTTCTGGGCCTATAGTATCAAAAAACGTGGAAGGATCTGGAAGATTAGCTGCAGGTATCGCTGTCGAACCGCTTACGGTAGGCAAAACATTAGTAAAACTCATTTCTTGAGGCATGTGTTGAGTGAACGAAGTTGTCATATCTTGTGGGAAGATATTTGTCCCCGTCGTTTGAGAGCGCGCTATAAGAGATAATTTATCATTTGTAATATTTAATATTTTATTTATCCACTATATTATTTACTATATATAAATTATGATATCATTTTTTAAATTACATTCAGTATCTCCCAAATATACACTTTGAATCATTTCAGATGGCGACGTTCCTATTTCATCAAAAAACTGGGACGCAGGCGGGACCTCATTTCCGCCAAAGTATTGGCTCAAACTGGGTTTATTATCCATTATTGAGTGATTATTTACATCAGGGAATATTGATAAAATTAATACTGTCAAATAAGATGATAGGAGAGTGACGTTGTGTTTAATAATGTTGCTTTATGAGAAATATGTCATGTAATCGATTTCTATGTAGGCTTTCCTTTGTTCTATTTAAATCATTTATAATATTTCTTTATTATTTTATTTTTGTATGTATTTAAAGTATTTTCTCGTATATAGTTCGTAGATATGGCCAAAGTGCAGGTGGATAAAAAAGTTTCTGATTATATTTTTAAAGGTTTCCGGATTAAATGGGAGTGTATTCTAGAAGCTTGAATTTCTTAAGTTAGCATAAAATATACAGTAAGAAGTTACGGACGAATTATAATTAGGGTTCTTCTATGTACCCTTTAAATGATATGTAATAAATTTAAAAAAAGTATGTTTAATATAGTAACTCAAAGCACAAACGTCAATGTCAAACAAAAAAACTCAAGAATTGAGATCAACAACTCGCACCTCCCCTCATTAGGACATTTTAGTTAAAAATATCTTTATCAGCAACTTCTTACGGTACCTGTTATTTACACACGTCGCCGGTACGTATTTAACTGCACACATGGAGCGTTTAGATCATCCATTCTTGTATATTTGGTCGAATGTTAGTTGGTGAAAAATTTAAATTGAAACATTACGATTGTGTTTTTATTAAAATATTATAATTATTGAATTCTTGTAGGCACAAATGACGAACCAGGCATCCCCTGTTGAAGAACAGGAGAAGCTTCTTGATGAAGCGCTAAATGTCGTCAAAGTTCAGGTAAATATATTAAATTAGCACTTATGTATCATATTATGCAAATTTAATTTACTAAATTATTCTTATTGGCTATTTATTATGTTCCAACGATTTCAATATATAATTTTTAATAATTTCATATTATATTTTTAGGCATTTCAAATGAAGAGATGCCTGGACAAATCAAAGCTGATGGATGCTTTAAAGCATGCTTCCACTATGCTTGGAGAGCTAAGGACATCCCTACTATCACCTAAAAGCTATTATGAATTGTGTATCCTTTACTATATATTTTATAATAAACTTTTTTTATTTTTTAAGGGAAATTTATTAAAATTATATATATAATCATTACTTATCATGTGAAATGAAAACTTTTATGAAGATTGATCAGCAACTATATGAAAGTAAATTCCTTCAAAATAGTAATAACACTTTAAAAGACTCATAAGATTTTTTTTTAATTAATTGTTGACAGTATCATTAGATGTATTTAAAATAGCAATAAATTAGGAGTAATGAAATATGTCAGAGCATTCATAATGAAAGGTAATTACCGAACTCAGACACTAAATTGAGAGACTAAAGTTAAAATATTGATGTATTTGCGAATGCTTGGAAATAAATGTTATTTGTTATTATTATTATCATTGTTATTACTGCTTATAAGTTATTGCTCTTGTGTATTGTTTTTACACTATTGATTGAAAGGTTAAAGGTTAATAATTATTGTAGATTCAGTTTTCACTCAGAGGAATAATTAAATTCTTTTCATTTCCTCACTCTGGTAACACAAAACACAGCATTGAATTCTACCACTAAACAGAATATCTGGAATTTAGATGGGAAGTGGAAAATGGAGCATTAGTTTCATTTTAATGTAAACATTTTCTTCCTTTTCTTAATACTATTATAATATATGTTAGATTTTTAAAATCATAGTCATAACTAATTGAATATCTTCATGCTTATAATTTTTTTACGTGTATCTATTACAAAAGAAAAAACTATTACATTTTAACCAACTTTGATTGAACAAACTTTGATTGAATCAAAGGTAAAGGTTCTCAATTCAACTGGATTTTTTATGTACTGATGATTCTTTCTTTTTATGTTCTAGCTAGTGCTTTTCATGTGGTCACGTTTAAACTTAGCTAAGATTTGAAGGGTACTCTTTGAATTATTCATACTAACTGCTTTTTTGTTTAAAAACTATTTTCTTTTTTGATAAAAATAATTCTATATTTTCTTAATAACAAAATCCAGATATGGCAATAACAGATGAGCTGCGCCACCTAGAGTTATATTTATTAGAAGAATTCCAGAAGGGACGTAAAGTAGCAGATTTATATGAACTAGTGCAATATGCTGGCAATATTGTGCCGAGGTTGTACCTCTTGATTACCGTTGGATTGGTGTATATTAAAACTAATTCTAATTTGCGTCGTGATTTGTTGAAGGTATGTATAAAAATTAATTTCTAAAATAAAACAAAAAAAAATTGTTTCAAAAATAGAAAGAATAGAAATAATAATAAAGCCTCTTTATTCAGAGTTCAGACATTTGGTTTTGCAATGATTATTGATTACCTATCATTGATATAATTAAGTTCATCATCTGTTTGTCCCTTGACAAAGGCCTCTTCCACCTCTTGCCAATTCAATCTGTCGGAGGCCATTCTCCACACATTTCCAACTGCTTTGGTAATATCGTCCTCCTATCTTTTATATTGTCGACCTCTTTATCGTTTCCCAGTTCTTGGACACACACACTATGGTGTCCAAGTCTATACAATAGTGTATCAAATATGTTATAGTGTGTGTATTATTTACTTTACGTATATTCATTGTTTTATAATAAAAAATATTAGCTTTTCATATTTGCATTGCTTTTACCATATAAACTTTAAATATATCTAACTATATATATAGGCCATCGTGGCGTAGTTTATAGATGCGCTATTGGTTGTGGGTTCGTTTCTTACTCGGTGGAATAATTGTATTTAAATTATTTTCATTTCTCTACACTGCTAAGACAAAAGAGCATTGAGTTCCACAACCTAACACATACCCTTGATTCAGGGTAGAAGGTGAAGAACGGAAAATCTAGACACTATGTTCTCTCTGCTATATAGATGTATATTTTCTAGGATTTAGTAGAAATGTGTCGTGGAGTACAGCATCCATTGCGTGGTCTTTTCTTGAGGAACTATTTGTTGCAATGTACAAGGAATGTTCTACCTGATACTATTGAAGCGCAGAATGAAAATGAAGGCACTGTGAGTTATATTTATGTATTTAATTTTACTATTGGTCTCATAGCTTCATAATTCGACTGAAAGCGGAGAACGGAGTGTCTTAACACTAGGTTCTCTCTACCTACTCTGCCATATGTCAAATAAAAAAGAAGAAATGTCTGTAATCTTTTTTTAATTAAGTAAGCAATCTTGTTTGACAGTTTTCAATTACTAGTGGCTTCGTAGACGTGTAAAATATACGTTGCCTTAGCAACGTGTATATCAGTTCATATAAATGTGTATGCCAAATATATGTTAGTGTGAGTTATATGTATTCTGATACATAAATAAAAAAAATTGTTGGTTTTCTCTACTTCGCCTTGTACACGATACAATATGTATGTTCATTGTTATATTCCTCTGTCTGCAGAATTTTCGCAAAAGAGGTCGAAGGTTTTTATTTCACATGTTATTATGATATTTAAAATATTATATATATTTTTTTTAGGTTCGCGATGCAATTGATTTTGTTCTCATGAATTTTGCGGAAATGAACAAATTGTGGGTTAGAATGCAACACCAGGGGCATTCTAGGTAAGCTATATGTTCGACATGTTTTTATATGTGTTACCTCATAATTTTTTACCGGGGGATCCAATTTTGATTATTCTTTATTTTTTATGATGGCTTGTGCTTCTAATGTGGCCTCATTTAAGCTTAGTTAAGATCTGACGAGTAGTTTTTGAGTTATTTAACCTGTTAACTGGGTATGACGAAATATTTCGTCATATATAAAAGCAAATTTCAATGGGTATGACGACATTTTTAATCATGTAAAGTAATCGTAATAAATTGAACTCATTACATTCTACGTTGTTCTTATCTATTAAAAAAAGTTTTACTAACTACACTAAACTATGAAAAAACGTCCCCATTGAAATTTTGAAATTGAAAGGGGGTAACAAAATTTTATTCCGCGGCTAACAGGTTAATTATACATATATTTTTTATAACTAACGTGGTACAGTTTGGAAGTGTGAGTTCCATTGCATCTAATTCCTGATCTATCATGATGTCATATAATTAAGAGAACTATAATTATAGACAAAATATGTTTTACAAAAAATCACACAACTCTACGAAAAGAGTAAAAAAGGAGCTTCAGGTTTTATTTTCCATCCAAACAATGTCGCGAGATACAGCTAGTATAAAAATATTATTTTCTTCCAGAGACAAAGAGAGAAGAGAACGCGAGCGTTCAGAACTGCGTATCCTGGTCGGGACAAACTTGGTCCGTCTATCCCAGTTAGAGTCAGTGGGGGAACAGGATTACAGGCGACTCGTCCTGCCCGGGATATTGGAACAAGTGGTCAGTTGCAGAGACGCGATAGCGCAGGAGTATCTCATGGAGTGTATTATACAGGTGAGTGCAGGTTTGATGTAGGTTTTTTTTTATGGATGGCAAACTAGCAGAAGGACCACCTGATGGTAAGTGGCTACCCTCGCCCATAGACATCTACAACACCAGAGATGTTGTAGATGCGTTGCCAACCTAGAGGATACAGATTGAAAGGGAGGACAATGCAGCGGTCCGCTATCGGAACCACCACATTTTGAGGAAAGGATGGGTGGGAAAGTCGAAAACCTGGCTTATATGTCATCGAACCGGAACACATCACAAGATATTTGGCGGTTCGTCTTTGACATGATAGTGGTCGCGAGCCAGACGGAGGACGAACCTCCTATCACCAAACAAAAAAAAAGTATGAGGTCATTTGAAGGATGGTATTTTGTGTAAAGAATGAAGTGTTTTGACACTAGGTTCTTTCTAAATACCTTGCTGTGCATAAATAAAGCTTTCATTTCAAGAATGCAATGAGACAGGTCTGATTATAACTCGATGGTTATTGTAATTATTTTTAATGTTTTATTTATACATTTAAAAAAATATTGAGAATCTTATAAAAAAATTAACGTGGCAAGATACGAACTGGCGCTTACTTGGAATCCGTCTAAGCGCTCTAGCGCTTTCTTACTTCTTATCCAGCTTCGTCAAAATTCATATACGCTTGTTATAACTTTTTTATGGTTAGATAAATCTCTCTATAGAGATGGTATAGATTTTTTACAAATGTACAATGTCTAGAGTAGCACTTCCAAATCCTTTTACTTTTTAATTTGTATAATTTTTTTTCTCACGAATGATTATATGTAATATATTTTTGTTTCTTTCCGGTTTATAGAAAACACAGCGTTGAGTTCCGCCACTCCATACAAAATGTCTTTAAACCGATGAGAATAATCTTGCTAGCTATTTATAAGAGAAAATATTTACTGGGAGGCCACGTTTTAATATTTTCATATAAAATGCTCCTGCTGGCATACGAATACGTATGCCAATGCTACGTATGCAAGATACCTTGGCGCCATATATGAGTGCTATAACCACGGGGAAAATGTTATTGGCACTCATATATGGTTGACATGACACGCAATGTGGTAATATGTGTATATATTTCTAGGTATTCCCCGATGAGTTCCACTTGGCGAATCTTCAGCCATTTTTGAAATCCTGTGCGGAGTTACAACCCGGTGTCAATATAAAGAATATCATTATTGCGCTTATAGAACGATTGGCGGCTTTTAGTCAGGTAAGAATTGTGTTTAAAAATTATTATATAGTATATGTGGGAAGTGATTGTACAGGCGATGGTTGCGGGTTCGATTTTCGTGAAAGTAAATGTTTTAGTTTCTTCGTTCTGATGAGGCTAAGTGCGGCGTTGAGTTTCGCAATTCAATTATCGAAATTAGGCAAAAGTGGTATACATAGTGTCTGGATTTTCTGCCTTCTACATATATATACAAGATACGTAATATATACGTTAAGCTAAAAAAAGTTCTAATTAATTTAATTTACTAAAATAATGAATCACTTACATGTTTTTTTTTTAATATTTCCAGAATATGAATTTTATTTAATTATATATATTTTTTAATATTTCCAGAGAAACGAAGGCAATGTGAATCTAAGCGTGGTTCTAGAAGATGGTAAAGAACAAGAAGTACAATTGTTCGAAGTGTTTTCTGATCAAGTGGCAGCTATTACTCAGGTGATTATGACATTTTTAGGTTATTTTCTTCTTCAAGTTTTATCCTGCATAGCAGGGTAGTCAGAGAGAATTTAGTGTTAAGACACTCTGTTCTCTAATTTACACCTGAAATCAGAACATTTTTGATTGGAAGAACTCAATGCTGCGTTTTCTGTTAGCGGAGTGGAGAAATGAACGTAATTAAATATAATCGGCGGGAAGCGGGGAACGGAGTGTCTTAACACTAGGTTCTCTCTGCCTACCCTGCTATATGCGGGATAGAGCGTGAAGCTATGTATGTATGTATGTTAAATATAATGATTAGTTCGAGTGAGAATTGAACTCATAACTTATCACGTTCATATTTAGACGCTGTACTGTGCCATATTGCCCTTTTATTCTGTCCTGTGTCTTTAGTTTTTTAAACTATAAAATATTTTTAATCAGCTTTAATAATGCGGTTTTATTTTTTTTTTAAATAATAATTATTTTTTTTCCCAGTGTCTAAATTATTTTCATATCTAATTATATATGAAACAAAAAAAAATTATATTTTTTTTAACTATATTTTTTCTTACCAGAGTCGCACAGATATGCCGCCAGAGGACATGTTAGCGTTACAACTGGCTTTACTAAAATTGGCTCAAAGATGTCATCCTGATAAACTGTCCTATGTGGATAGAGTGTTATCCCATACGGATAGGATATGCAATGATATACATCAGAGCAGGTGAGTAAATAAATTTTGATATGAAACATCTATAGGCGCGGGTAAATGGATGATGGTATAGGATGTTAAGTTTTTTTGCGATGTTACTCCCACATTTCCCTGGAGACCTTTTTTTTTAGCTGTTATAGTCTTGTTCAACTAGATTTTTTTTCAAATTCCCTCGCACATTTTCCTGCCGACACTTTTTTAGCTCTCATATTTTTGTTGAGTTTGTTTTTTTTTTGCAATCTCTACTCGTTCTCTCCCACTACTTTGGACAATGCAGAATAATTTACGGCTACTTCTTTTTTTAAATCCATACAATCATTCTTATTTTTTTTAAATGAATTTTATACCGCTCGCGAATAAAAAATTAAAGAATTATTATTAATTTGTTCCATTACTATGCTGTGTCTAAGCAGACTATCTTTCTATACTGTAATAAAGAGCTATGAAAATACCCAGCAATAGTATATAAATAAGGTCTTCAAATGCGACGAAAATGCTACTGAGATCACTTAAATTTTATGGAATAATAAAATACATATATACATAGCTTCACGCTGTATCCCGCATATAGCAGGGTAGACAGAGGGAACCTAGTGTTAAGACACTCCGTTACACACTTTCCGCCGAATTGAGGTATTGCGTGCTGAGTGGTGGAACTCAATGCCGCGGTTTGTCTTGTTACCAAATCCAGGAAATGAAAAATTCCATTTCCTGGAGTGGGAATCGAACCCACAACCTGTCGCGTTTCCACTCACACGCTTGTGCCTCTGCGCCACGACAGGCGTTAAATATAATATAAAATATGTCTTTTTAATACATTTCAGTGGCAAAACCCATCTAGAACACAACACACCAGTATTCAAGGAACTCATGAAGATACTTAAGTTACCCGCAGACCACTACAAAAACATACTCACATTGATAAAGCTACAGAACTATGGACCATTGATTAATCACCTGAACCAGGCTGGCAGGATGATGATAGCTGTTCACCTCGTGAATGATGTACTGGACAGTGATACCACTGTGTCTACACCTGAGGATGTAAGTAATTTTTTTTAATCACGCTGTATCCCGCATATAGCAGGGTAGGCAGAGGGAACCTGAGAACCTAGTGTTAAGACACTCCGTCCCCGTACTTTCCGCCGAATTGAGGCATTGCGTGCTGAGTGGCGGAACTGAATGTCGAGCTTTTTTGTCTTGTTATTATTGAAAGTTTAATAAAAAATAATCAATTTCAAATAAAGTACAGTTAAAAGTAAAAGTATTAGGAATAACTTTAAAACTGTTTATTCTTCTACACTCTTTATTACTATTTGTCAGATTTTTATGTATGTATGTATTTTATGCATTGTTTTTAGAAAGCATAGTCATTGTGCACTTCTTCGCTATATAAACTATAAGTGTGCCGAATTTCCTGCTCCTCTGTCCTTATAATTTTCGTATAAAGGGACCCAAAGTATTTCCTTCACGTATTTATATATAGATTTTTTTATACATTCGTAATAAAAAAATAAAATTTAAACTAATTTCAGGTAGAAGCAGTATTATCAATGCTGGATGTTCTAGTACGTGATCAAAACGAGCAAGATTCCAACGAGGACAGAAACGATGCCACTGATGATGATATGATTGAGGAACAGGGGCTTCTTGCTAGGTAATTATATATTAGCGTAAAATATACGTTGTCATGGCAACGTGTGGTGTTATGTGTGTGTCAGACATGTGGTAGTGTGTGTAATATTGGTTGGTGAGGTTAGTGTTAGTTTTTTTACCCGCTTGCATCATCTCTTTCCTTTCTATAACCTATCCTTTGCACGCACATTTGGAACATACTAGAATAAATAACGACCAGAGACTTTTCGCTTGTGCATTGGACCGGTTCAGCGACCGCGTGTGAATTTCTCTACGCAATTAAAAATTATATTAGTAAGGACTATAAACTATTGTCATCCTCTTTACAATAAGCTCGTTACGAGGACAGTGTAAATCGAAGAACTGACTACAGTTAGAGTAGAAATCAGGACGTTTCACGTTTGCCACGTTTCAACTGTTCCATTGAGTGGCATAACTCGGGAATTTAAGTCGCAAAAATAGTGAGTGTTCCGTATGTATTCTTATTCCTGTATATAGTACCTTTCGCAAGCGGTTAATGCTAAATTTCTTTTAAAAATTTAAATACAGTCCACCTAATTCGCCACCATTTGTTTTGTTAATTTAAAGTGTTTGTCATGTATTATTGTTTATGGAAAATATTGGCTTTGTGTAATTTTCCTCCATGTAAACTTTAACTATGCCAAATTTTATACCCTTTCGTCTGTAAATATTTTTTTGAAAGCGTATCGTTATAGTGAAAATCGATAAAATATCCTGTTATCTGTTATTTTTTCAATAAAGGCTCATTTACACGGTGCAAGTTTCTTGTACTTAAGAGCAATAATTGAATGCAATGATTGACTTTAAAGAATTGTATGCAACTGTTTATGCAGAAAAACTTGCCTAAATATAGCAAAAATGTGACTTGTTGTTTAGACGATGCAAGTCGATTATTGTTTCAATATTATTAAATGCAACGGGCAAGAAACTTGCACCGTGTAAATGAGCCTTTATTCTATCAATTACGACTAAGACTGTAAAACATAAAAATCACTTGCTTACATGAAATACATAGAAATATATAATAATATTCTTTATTGCACTTTAAAAAACTAGAAACACGTTAATAGCACAGAGTTGTAATTAGCAACGGTGGACTTATCTCTATAAGAGATATCTTCCAGCCAACCGGTAGATAGGGATGAAAGAAAAAAAATATATAACGGGATGACAGTCCGTACAATAAACAATTAGGATAAACATCTAATCTAAAAAGTAAATATAAAATAAAAAAAAAAAATAAATAAATAAATAAAATATATACAAACAAATAAATATATACATATATACATACAAATAAATATAATATGAGCGTAATAACGTTACTTTAACGATAAGCACTGTCTAATTCTTTAATTAAATATTTTTTCAATGAGGACTTGAAGGATGTAATTGATGGGCTTTGTTGGATAGGTTTGGGAAGTTTGTTCCAAAGGGACGCAGCATAAAATATATTTACTGTATTGAACAAAAACTTTGTACCCCTTTTACGAAAATTACGCGGACGGAGGGGCATGAAATTTGGCACACTTATAGTTTATATAGCAAAGGAATGCACAATGATAAATCTTTTTAAAATAATTCGTAAAAAATATATTAAATTAATAAAATAAACGTCACACACACTACCATGGTTTGACATGTATGTTTATATGAAGTGACGTATACGTTGCTAGGCAACGTGTTGTTAACGCGTCAACGGGGATGCTAGTAATATTATTTTTTTTTTTTTTTAGATTAATCCACCATTTCAAATCGGAGTCCGCTGACCAACAATATCTGATATTATCAGCGGCTCGCAAAGCTTTACAAGGAGGAGGTGCTAAAAGAATACAACATACATTCCCGCCTATCATATTCCATGCGTATAGACTTGCATTTACTTATAAGGATTTAAAAGACCAGGTTAGTTTTTTTTAAATATTATGATAAGTACAAAATAGTCTATAAAAAATAGATATTTTTTTAAACTTCATGCTTTTTTCGCATACAGTTCACCTATTTTTCGCAAGAAATCGAGGTATTGCATGTTAAATGGCTGAACGATATGAATGTAAAAATAAAAGTAAGATTAGTTGTGGATTCGATTCCCATTTATGGTTTATTTTTCTGTTAGGACAAAGCGCCGCGTTAAGTTTTGTCATCCAACATTAAACTTAATGTCTGAAATGACTCACGCCAACACATCTAAATTTTATTAAAAAAGTGAATGCATTGAATGCAATTGTTCTTGCAAAAAAAATAGTTTTTGTTTCATCAAAAACGGGCTAGGATATCAGAAATTACAGCGTCTTAAAGTTTGAACACTTCAAATTAGCGTGCCGTCGATATCGGCCGGTGACGTCACGTGCCGATAGGTATGTGTGCGTGTTGTTACAACGTACATGTATGTAAGTGTGTAAGTGACGTCACACAGTCGCGCTACTAGCGCGACCGCGGCTGCACTTTAACGCGACATATCTCACTCAATTTTGAATATAGAAAAAAAAATAAAGACAGATTGTATTTTCTTCAGTTACCTTCTACTTAAATATGCTGTTAGCTAAAAACCTTGGTGTGACTCGTTTAGGCGGAAAAGAGAGAACAGACACTAGGTCCTCTTTGACTGCCTATGGGAGGAAATATAATATAGCTAAAAAAAGTATTTTCTTTTTTAGGATGAGATGTGGGAGAAGAAATGTCAGAAGATCTTCCAGTTCTGTCATCAGACCATCAGCTTGTTGGTCAAAGCTGAACTTGCCGAATTGCCGCTAAGGTACACTTTTGTAATACTTTTACATGACGATAATTTTAGTTCTTTTTTTTATTTTAATTTATCTAGTGTCTGACTGTCTAGTTGTGGGTTCAATTCCCACTTGGGAGAATGACAATTAATTTGTTTTGATTTCACCGCTTTGGTAAGAAAAAGCAACGTGCTTAGTCTCAAGTTCGGACTGAAAGTGGATAATGGATTGTCTTGACACTAGGTTCTGTTACTATACGAAAAATAGCTTGAAGCTGGAAGTAAATATTCATATAAACATTGTTCCTATTTTTTAATATCATCCTTAATATGATTGACGCATAAAACACGTCTTACTTTAGAAACATGTATGTGAATCAGATGGTAGTGTCTCTTTTATTTGTTTCATTATTTTAATATATTTCTAATGCATTGTTATGAAAAGTATAACCTTTTTTCACTTTATCTCTGCATAAACTTTAAATATGCTAAATTTTATACTCTTCCGTCTATAAAGTGTTCTTAAAAAGGACCCAATATTTTTCCTTCATTCATACATACATACATAGCTTCACGCTGTATCCCGCATATAGCAGGGTAGGCAGAGGGAACCTAGTGCTAAGACACTCCGTTCCCCACTTTCCGCCGAATTGAGGCATTGCGTGCTGAGTGGTGGAACTCAACGCCGCGCTTTGCCTTGTTACCAAACTCAGGAAATGAAAAATTCAATTTCTTGGAGTGGGAATCGAACCCACAACCTGTCGCGTTTACAGTCGCTTTTCGTCATTTTTCCTTCACACTAATATAATAATAAATGAAATAAATATAAGTACTTAATCTTTTCAGGTTATATCTCCAAGGAGCGCTCGCAATAAGTGAAATAGGTTTTGCCAATCACGAAACGATCGCCTACGAGTATCTTTCTCAAGCATTTTCGTTGTATGAAGACGAAATATCCGACAGTAAAGCTCAGTTGGCGGCCATCACACTGATTATAGCTACGTTTGAACAAATTAATTGTTTTGGTAAGTGTTAGTATTAACCGACTTCTAAAAATGAGGAGTTTGTTAATTTGACTGTATTTTTTATATGATAGCTATTACCTAGTGCTTCTAAAAAAATTTTTTAGAAGCACTAGGTAATTAGGTTTTTTTATAAATTATGTTTAATGTATAGAAATTTGGATTTAGTAAAAAAAAAGAATTTAAAGTTTCGGTTCTTGAAAACTGTAATTGTTTGCTGAAAATTCGTAATTCTCATAAAATGGAATGGAAGACATTCAAAATATTTATTTAGTTAAATTTATCAAACAAATAATCTTTTATTTAGCAAGACAGTCAAAGAAAACTAAATTTCAAGTCACTCTGTCCCAAAAATTTTCGCCCAATATTGGGACACGTGTTCAGTTGCGAAATTCAACGCCGCATTTTGTCTTAGAAGAGCGGAGAAATGAAAACAACTTTAAATATAAACATTGTCCCGAGTTGTAATCGAACCCACAACCAATCGCATTTGCAATTACTGTCCCATTTCGACAGCTTTAATTTCTTATACATATAAATATGATATATATGAGTAATATTAATATATGAATATATTTTTTAATTTAGGTGCAGAAAATGCGGAACCAATGCGTACGCAATGCGCTCTCGCGGCTAGCAAGTTGTTGAAGAAACCGGACCAAAGTCGCGCCGTGGCTCTCTGTGCTCATCTGTTTTGGAAAGGAAGTAAGGAGGGGAAGGAGGTACGTGTATTATAATAATATCAAATATATACTAAATACTTGTTGAATTGTTAGAAAGTTTCAACAAGAAAACGCAAGCTTGATGTAAAAAATTGTGAAACGAAACTAAAGTTTAGAGAAATGAAAATTAAAAAATAATTAAAAGTATTAACGTCTGTCGTGGCGCAGAGGCACAAGCGTGCCACTGTAAACGCGACAGGTTGTGGGTTCGATTCAAACTCCAGGAAATGGAATCATTCATTTCCTGGGTTTGGAAACAAGACAAAGCGCGGCGTTAAGTTCCGTGACTTAGCACGCAATGCCTTAATTCGGCGGAAAATAGGGAACGGAGTGTCTTAACACTAAGCTCAAACGTGAAACTATGTATGTATGCATTATGTCTAAAATAAATAAACTCTTGGCAGGTCGCAAGTTGTTTATCCCTGCTATAAGCAATATCTTGAAGGTAAACAACGAAAATAGCTGAATGTAACAGTTATAATGGTAACAAGAAAACATAGAAGTACATAAAATATTGATACATATATTTAAATTATGTCAATAAATTTGTTAAATTATTATTTTGTATGTGGATTGATATAGCTCTTGTTGTATTAACAACAAGAGCTATATCAATCCACATACAAAATATTAATGTCATATTAATGACCGAGAAGCTCAGAAACTTCAATCATATCAAAATTTTATTTTATTTTACATATTTAATAAGTATAAGGACGAGGGAAATGAAACGCCCGAATGTTGATATAAGACTACTTTATTAACGT
>JAKGSA010000662.1:41492-76816 GCA_033558755.1 Philaethria dido
TTTATGTTTCTTGTTCAGCAACAGCTGGAGAACCGTGTAGGGTAGTCCTGGCAGGGTCGCCATATAAGGACGAGGGAAATGAAACGCCCGAATGTTGATATAAGACTACTTTATTAACGTTACTGGTGTGGGTTTTATATTATGATGGCACTAAAGATGTGTATATTTAGATAGATACCACATAAGAAACGTTTTTTTAGTTTCACTCTTAAACTTTTGGATATCTCGCATATAGCAGAATAGGTAGAGGGAACTAGAAAACTTAGTGTTTTTACTAGTTTCTCAGGTTCCCTTTTTTTTTTTTTTTTTTCGAATGGATACACATGCTGTTGACCCTAGCGGTCTTTACAGCGACACTGGGGGGGTGAGGGAAGAGGGTGCTCAGTCCCTGCGAAATGCAAGCACTAACTGGCTGCTTGAGAGGATGCCGACAGGCGCAAGGGCGCCCCCTGCGGGGCTAGGACCTCGGCTTGCGCGAGTCGTGCGGGCGGGATCAGGTTCCCTTTGCTTACTATGTGGGATATAGCGTGAAGTTAAAGATAAACTGTATTTTTTGGAACGAAGTTCCTTATCGCGCGTTGCAAAAGGGGGCTAGATCAAAAAAATGAAGACCAAAAGTTGGAACGACACTTTTTACTATAGTTGCCGCGACGTGCGCGTTTCTCTTTTTGTCTCTCTCCCTCTCTCTTATGAAAAGCAAGCCAGTTATTTTCGTTTCGTCATTCTATTTCGCATTGAACAGTGTGGTGCCGCGACAATTATTTTTGTTGAGTGTATACAGTTGTTTTATACGTAAAAAAATTATTACAATTCTTTCACTAATTAATCGAAAGGAACTTCATTTCATCTGGGTGACATTCCCTTGACGTCTCTCATCTTTTTTTCTCTAGCCATGGTCGTTAAACTCGGCGAGTCGCGCACTGGACTGCCTGCGCAAGGCGGCTCGTGTCGCTCAGCAGTGCATGGACGGCGGCGTGCAGGCGCAGCTGCTCGCCGAGCTGCTGGGACGCTACGCGCTGCTGCGGGAGAGGGGCAACGACGCGCTCACGCACAACGTTATAGAGGCGGTGAGTGTGGGGTGCGGGGAGCGGGGAGCGGGGAGCCACTATGTTGTAGAGGCGGTGAGTGTAGGGAGGGGGGAGTGAGGGAGTAAGAGATGTGGTCATTAGTGCAATGATGCGCTTACACACCATGTTTTGTTATGAGGTAGTGAGTTGTATGGGGCAGTGGGTGGTAGAGTTAGAGGAGTAGAGGAATTTCGGTCTGAAGTCACGTGGTTACTGCAGGGATTGTGGTTTGTGACCACGGGGTCGTAGTTTAGTGACCAAAGGTGAGTAACACAATGCGAAAAGTAGTGACGTGTGGTCACGGGTGACGTTTTGTAGGAAGTGTAGCTATTTGTAGTGAGTCAATTACTACAGGAGTGTTCGTTGGTAGGAGTTCTGTTATAAAAACAGTAAGATAAACAAAATTATTTGAAATATTAGTAGACAGTAACAGGACTAGAAACTGTCCTAATGCTTTAACTAAGCCATACGTTCCTTTTAAACTACGTCGAAAATCTTATATGATTGTTACAACTTATTTTTATTGTTGCCAATGACGGATGCATTTATATATTTTTTAAAAAGCTTTACATAAAATTTTGTGTAATTTATAAAACACAAACGACACTTAAAAAAATATTTTAAAAAAAACGATTTTTTCTTTATATAGGGTGTCCCAAAATTAACGCAAGATTTGAATTAAATAGAAAATGCCATTTTAGTCTTTTAATAGCGAATGAATAATGAATATAATAGCAAATGGCGGCAAAGTCAAATCTTGCGTTAATTTTGGGACATCCTTTATTATAGTTGTGTATCATTTTTTTTATTCTACAAATGTTAATTCTTATATAATAATAATTATTCTTTTTTTTTTCAACAGATAATACAAAAAATCCGAGAGGAATTAGGCAACCTGGATCAATCTGAGGAAGTGGAACAGATTACCAAGCACTTCCATAATACTCTGCAGCATATCAAGAACAGGATGGAGTGTCCAGACCCTGAGGGTTTGGGGTATGAGGGGCTGGTTCTGTCTTAAGTGGTTGATTTTTTTTAAATTTCTTTAATTTTTCTAAAATTAGAAATACAGCTTTACACATCGTTTATATCATGGATGTTACGGATTTAACGGATGTTATTGCGAATATGGATATAAGAGAAATTCCTTATTTAGGCTCCTTTATATGAATGCTAGCTTTTATCTCGCTCGCATTGAAGCCCTTAAAGCAATATCAAAATTGAATAAATATTTTTTTGTAATAAAACGTATCCTATGTCCCTTTTCATATTTCTAAGAATATATGTACAAAGTTTCATGATAATCGGTTGAGTGGTTTTTGCGTGAAAGCTTAACAAACAAACTTACAGTCACATTTATAATATTAGTAAGGATTCCTTTTTTTTTCGCATATTCAATAGTTCTGTATATGGTTAAGAAGCTCCGTAACATCAGTGGCTTATGTATTTTAATTTTTACTTTAAAATAGTAGTAATATATAAAAAAAAAACATTTAAGAATTTTTTTTTAGTAATTTTTAGTTGTTAGTGATATAAGCTTTAGTAAATTAATTATATTCAAATATATGGATATTGTATATTATGAAGCAATATATGAGATTGGTTGAATTTTATTATTTTTTTTTATTTTCAACTATTGGTTCTTCTGACTTACGCTATTTATAGTAATACTAGCTTTCCACCCGTGACTTCGCCCGCGTGAAATTCGGTTATATCGCGAGATATGATAAGGAGTATCCTATAGTCTTTCCCAAGGTCTAGATTATTTGTCAAAATTGGTTAAGTGGTTTATGTGTCAAAGTTGTAAACTGTTAAACAATCTTACATGATTTTATGTTTGACAATAAGGAACTTCCGTACAAATTTTCATCCCCTATTTCAACCCCCTCTATCATTGTTTTCGCGATAAAAAGTATCCTATGTCCTTTCCCAAGTTCAGTTCTATCTTTATACCGAATTTCATCAAAATCGGTTCAGTTTATGATTACGGATTAGGCGTGAAAGTGTAACAGACAGACAGACAGACAGAGTTACTTTCGAATTTATAATATTAGTAAGGATTAGCGTGGTCTCCCATAAATGGACATTTAACAATTAATAGACTTTAATATACGATAAGTTTAGATCTAAATACGTTTACCTCCCACAAACTTATAACGCAGCACTAGGTTACTAATAAACTAATCGTGACAGGTTGTTGGTTCGATTCCCACTCCAGGACATGGAATTTTTAATTTCCTGGGTTTGGTAACAAGGCAAAGCGCGGCGTTGAGTTCCGCCACTCAGCACGCATTGCCTTAATTCGGCGGAAAGTGGGGAACAGAGTGTCGTAAGACTAGGTTCCCTCTGCCTACCCTGCTATATGCGGGATACAGCGTGAAGCTATGTATGTATGTACTTTACTAATTTATTTAAGAGAGATGTGACACTAAAACTAAAAAAATATACACATAATATAAACTTTTATTAACTTAATAATTATAAAATTCTGTTCCCTTGAACATTATTTCTATTATTCATCATAATCTTCTCTTGGCGTTTCTTTTCTTCTTTGAAAGCTTCTTTATTCGCCTTCTTTTCCACTCTACGTTCTTTTCTATATTCTTTGAGGAGACGTTTCCTTTCTTTCTTTTCTTCTGCTGATTCATCTTTTGGCCTGAGAATATAAAAAAAAGTATATTATTAATTAAAACTCTGGTATTGCAAAGCGCGGCGTTGAGTTCCGTTACTTAGCATGTGATCTCAAATTCGAGTGTAAAATTGGAAAACGGAGTGCTTGACACTATTTATTTTTCCTCTATATTTATACAGTCAAGCATTCTTAATTAATAAAAAGACAATAACCAATTACAGGTGATCAAGACCACCTATCAACCTATTCACATACCATACGTACGTATAGTGGTGCAGTTTGAATGTACTCGATGGATCTGGGTTCGAATCTCAAATGAGAAAGTATTTTTACCTATAATGTAACTTTAACTAACCTAAAGCCAAACTTTCATTACCAATCAATTGATAGTCACATTTTTTATCACAAATTTGTACGTAAAAATTATTATTATTAAACAATAATATAAAACCCTGAAGACTCTCTATGACTGTAAGCGCGATTGGTTGTGGGTTCAATTCCCACTCGAAGTTACGATTATATCCAAACAATTCCAATTCTTATTCTTAGTCATCGCAGTGAAACTGACTGTAAACGCCATGGATATGGGTTCGATTCCCACTTAAAAAAATATTATATTTAAATAAATTTTAATAATCCGTTCTAGTAAAACAAAGCACGGCGTTAAGTTACGCCACGCAACATACAAACACTAAATAATTATTCATATTTAATACCTTATAGATAAAACGCTTAACGTAGACAAAACAGTTTCAGCGTTCGTCTGTCCGTCATCGTCGGAACTTTTGTCCATGTCTTGATTGATTTCATTGAATTTCGCAAGAGATTTGAGTGTTAATTTGTTTTGTTTGCCGAGAGTGTCTTCTGGGAGACCGGTTCTTGTGTTGATTTTGATTTTCTTGGATTTCTGAAAGAAAAATAAGAAACATTGAGGCAATTCTGTCGCAGTAAGATAGCGTTGTACCCGTAAACACAATTGGTTGTGAGTTCGATTACCACTTGGGGTAATTATTATATTTAATTTACCACCTAACACACGAATGTCTCGAATGAGTCACACCAACGTTTTTAGTTAACAACATATCTAAATAGAGAATAACTAACTAGCTGGTAACTGAAGAAATTAGAATGTTTTTATTTTTTTTCTATGTTCAAAAATGAGTGAGATATATCGCGTTAAAGTGCAGCCTCGATCGCGCTAGTAGCGCTACTGTGTGACGTCACTTGCACACTTACATACAAGTACGTTGTAACACCACGCACACCGCCACACGCACACATACGTATCGCCACGTGACGTCACCAGCCGATATCGACGGAACGCCAGTTTTAAAAATGTTCATCCTTTAATACGCTGTAATTTCCAAATTCCTAGCCCGATTTTGATGAAACAAAATATATTATTATGTTCAAGAACAGGCGCATTTAATGCATTCACTTTTTTAAGAAAATTTAGATGTGTTGGCGTGACTCATTCGGGCGGAAAGCGGTGAACTAGTGTATTAACACTTGGTTCTCTCTGACAAAAACATATTTTTTAAGCTTCACGCTGTCTCACTAGCAATATAGACAGAGGGAACCAAACAAATGTTCTATTTTAACATTTCCGTTTCCCACTTTCGGCCGAATGGGGGGCATTGGAACTCAACACCGCGCTTTCCCTTGCTAACAGAGCGAGAAGATGAAAATATTAAATATTATTTTATATTTTCATTTCCTTGAATGGTAATCGAACCCACAGCCTGTCGCGTTTACAGTCGCACACGACACGACAGGCCACAGACTAAACACGAAGCTGCAGTGTAATTTTTTAATAAAAAAAGAACCTTTTTTTATATAAATATTTAAAAATGTCTATACATATATATACTCACCTTAGGCTCTTCAATAACTTTGGGATGGTTATACAAATTGGAATAAGTGGAGAGTATAGTTTCACAGTCCCATTTCTCTTTCTCCTCCACTTTCATAGTAACCAGATCATCTTCTTCCGACTCCTCTTCTATTTCTTGAAGGCGTTGAATTCTATAGATATATAATTTTCCATATTTTTATTATATTACGCGACAGGTCGTGGGTTCGATTTGCACTCCAGGAAATGGAATTTTTCATTTCCTGGGTTTGGTAACAATGCAAAGCGCGGCTTTGAGTTTCGCCACTCAGCACACAATGCCTCAATTCGGCGGAAATTAGGGAACGGAGTGTTTTAACACTAGGTTCTCTCTGCCTACCCTGCTATATGCAGGAGACAGCATGAAGCTATGTATGTATGTAAGAAAAACATTTTCCAAAAATTTCCCTAGAGAAAAAAATCTGTAGAGATGTTACTAAAAATTAAATTACAACAAGCATTGAAGGATTTTAACTTAACTATAAGAATAGAAAGACAGAGAAGAATGGCGTGACTTTGTAACTACCCTCTGCCCTGCTGTGAGGACTTAGGACTACAAGAGAGAGAAAATGATCATAATATAAAGCTTAATTCCAACAGGCGCGGGTTCAAGTCCCGATAAATTAAAATTTTTATATCCGGTTCAAATATTTGTATTTAAAAAGGAAATTGCAGCTTCACGCTTTATCTGGCACAGGGTTAACGCCAACTTGGTCTTAATCAATAATAATAATTTAAATATTATCACTCTTTCGAATGCCATATTTGCCTCTTCATTACATAAAAAGAAAACCGACTGCAAATAAAATGTTCAAAAAAGTTAAGTAATTACGAATAACTCAAAAACTACTTAATAGATCTTAACTAAATTTAAATGGGTGGTCCCATTTTAACTTCAGAAGCATTAGCTATCATATAAAAATAGAATCAAATGAGAACATATTGTCTTAACACTAGGTTCTCTGCTTCCTTCTGCCTACCCAGCTATAAGCGGGATACAGCGTGAAGTTAAAAAAAATCGTGAACAAAAGTTAGTGATCCCTCCCACCTAGCGATTTCCTTCTCTCTATCCAGTTGGTATCTTCGTTTGGACTCCTCTAACTCCTCAGCGGCCTTCAGCAGCATGTCATGTGTTTCTGGCATGAACCCTTCTATTTCATCTAAGTCTAATGCACCTAGTTCCGTATCGTCGTATTCAGCGAACATCTGTGGAAAAGAAGAGAAATAAATGAGTGAGTGAGTGAGTGAGTGTGTGAGAGGAGAGGAGAGAGAGAGGGGGAGAGAGACAGGGAGAGAAAGAGGGAGTGACAGGTCGAGAGAGAGAGATTGTGAATTTATTGTTTTAATTTTTTAGGTTTTTAGTAGAATGGATAAAAGTGTTAAGGTATCTCTGTTGGGCAAAACTTTTATTTTACTGCAAATTAAATATATTAGTTATATTTTATTATTTATATTTCATTAGCTATTTTAGTTAAATATATTAAATTACATAATTAAATTTATTACTTATATAGCGATTTCGACTGAATTACAAAACATAATATCGTTTCCCTGTTTTCGTAGGAATTTTAGAAAATCCTCTCATATAGTGTTAAACTACCGACTTCTCAAGGAAGTCTATCTCCTTGGGGAGTGTAAGGGAACATTTGTCAAACTTTCTACCAAAATGTGATTTTAAATTTTATAGTTCACGCAAACAAAAAGTCATGGGATAAATCAGATTTATGTTTTAAACAAATAAATATAATATTTTAAAAAAACTTACCCTTTCAAATTTATTATCCAATAGTGACAAACCCTCATTACGTCTTATAACACTTGAAGACATGGAATATTGTGAGAAACGGGATTTCGTATCGTCTTTGTCCCATGACGGCATTTTGGGTCTTCTCTCCTGAAAAATAAAAATATTTTTTAATTGTTTTTTCATACTTAGGAATGGGTCTTGAACCTGTACCTCTTGGATAGAGTCCAAACACTAGCCAATTAAAGTATATGTTCTTAAGCTATTCATTATTTTTGTTCCCTAACAAATGTAAATGATAAATTTGTTTACAGAAAGAGTTTAAATATAACTTGTTTTTTTGTAAAGAAAATTTGTATTAAATTCTTTTTTAAGAAATTTTTAAAAAGAATAGTTCTTGGAAATATGCAAAAAATGTGTTATTTTAGAATTAAAAAAACATGGGTCAAAATTATTAATAAGTACACATACATATCTTCATTCATGCATAAAATTGCAAAAATCTAACATCACCTTCATCCATATTCATGCTTTCTTCAATTATAAGTAATATGTGTTTAAACAACACCATACATAAAGAAAAGACAATAAAAATTATACTTATATAAATATAGTTTTTATTATATATATAATACCTGTGATCTTTCACTGTCATCATCAGAGTCTAGATCAGATGCAAAGGCTTTGTCTGAATCATCATCGTACATACTATCAGCATCTTCATCGTCTCCTTCATCATCTTCATCGCCTTTAAACAAAATAACAGTTTTATCAGGTACAATTTCATACTCAAAGAGTTCATTCACATCTATTTTAAGAATGTTGTTGCATAGTTTTTACGTAATATGATGAATATAAAGAAATACATCACATAGAATAAGCACTACAAAAATATTTCAAAATCGAAAAATATATATTTTTTTTTCTATTTTGAAAGGTATGGCTATATTTGGTAGATTAAAAGCGGCGGCCATCTTAGATTTATAACAATACAGAAACTTTTACAGAAGAAACTCCTTATTGCACCATGGATTCTTGTATTGCAGAGCCAGGGACTTTTGAACCAAGTGTAATCTACACTTGGATCGTAGGGTATAAAGGGCCCTTTAAAATATACATTTACATTCACTATCCGCACACTTCTCTTTGCTAAATATCTAATAATCAACATTTTTAAAAGACATCAAAATTATAAAAACTGTAATATTCAAAAATGATTTCAATCCATACCTCCTTCAGCCATAGCCAACTCAATGAAGTTATCTTCTAATTGATTGTCTGGATCTTCAAAATCAAAATCTTCATCTAAAGCTGCCACTACTTCAGGATCCAAATCTAAGCATAAACCTAAAAAAAAATAAAAATATATAATTTTATTTTCAAATACTGAAGTGTACTCACTGCATCTGACATGTGTATGGAGGTGAAGCTTAGGCGAATTCTGTGGTAATTTTTTATAGATAAAGAGAACCTAGTGTCTAAACACTCCAATCTACTCATATGATATAATGCTAATTCAAGACATTGTGTGTTAAGTGGCGAAATTCAATGTCACACTTTGTCTCCAAAGCAGAGAAAAAAAGATAATTTAATCTGTTAACTGGGCATTATTTGTTATGGAAATTAATTGTAATATATTAAACACATTTAATTCTATATTATTCTTGTCTATTTAACCATAGAGTGTTTATACATATGCCATGCTTATATTGACATTGTGAAACAAGTTGAACAAAAGTTTATTCCCCAGTTAACAGATTAAATACGGACTGTGTCCCACTGAGATAGCTTTATTGCTATTGTTTATAAATAATAATTATTATCACCTATATCATTAATTTCTTTTTATAAATTTTGTTCATATATAGTAACATATAGTATAATAATTTAAAACTGGGAGGGAAGTGGGGATTAGAATGCCTTAGCACTATGTACTCCCTACCTACCCTAAAATATGCCTAATATAAGTGTACGACAAAATAATACCTTGTGTAGCAGCCTTGTTCAATAACCCAACATCTTCTTCTATTTCCGACGCAAATACAGAACTAGGTAGTTTTATATTATCAGTTACTTCTTCTAAGTCAATGTCTTCTCCTTGGTTTTCAGTGATGGGTTTCTCCTTTCTTTTGTGTGTCGATTTCTAAAGTGATTAACATATTTTGTGGTAAGAAAATGGCAATGAAAGCTGTTTCAATAAAAATTATGTAAGTAAATGAAATGTGCTCTTTTATATACAAATTTTAATTTAATTGTTGAAAATAATAAAAAAATTATAATTTTTAAACATCTATCAATATATAATGTATGATATAATAAAAATAGTTTCTTACAAATAATCTTTACTTTTTTGTAAGAAAAATATAAAGCCAGTAAATTTTTAGTTCTAAGTATGAGGTAACTTACAAATACCATAAAAGAAATATAATAATAGATATATTTCCAGAAATTTCTTAATTTTCTTACCAAAATAATTTAATAAATACTTACAGGCTGTAATACCATAGTAACTTCTCGAGTATCCTTAAGATGTTGCAGATAGTTGTAGTCATCATCAAAATAGATTCCATATTTATGTTGTTCCTCTCTCCTCTGTTCTAGTGATAATTCCTTAAATAATATATTTATTATCATAAGAGAAAATAAAAAGAAAAAAAAATGTCTTTTATTTAAATATTTAAGGCTTTAGTAACATAGAGGGTCAGTGTCTAACTGTAAATATGATTAATTGTGGTTAACATTTCCAAGCAGGGGAATTAATATAATTAATTTATTTTCATTTTTCTGTTATGCAAAGCTTGACTTTGAGCTTGATTTTGAGCGGAAAGCAGCGAAAAGAGTATGTAACGCTTAAGTTCTCTCTGACTACTCTGCGAGATAAAGCGTGAAACTTTTTTAAAGCTATATTTTGACATGAGTTTAAATTCTTACAGGATCTTTTTCTTTTCTAGAAGGCACGTTAGCGTTTACAGGCACAAGAACACGCTGTGGAGCACTTTCGTCAGCAACTAAGGGATCTCTTTGCGATCTGTGTACTAGATTGAAAGTGACTGCCTTCTTTCGATCTATAAACTTCTTTTTAGCTTTCGGCTGAAAGAAAACACTCTTTTTAATACACTGAATCATTCATTAAGGCTATTTTAATGAGTCAAACTAAATTTATACCATTTTAAAATGATTTTTTTGTAAAATGTATTAAATATAAATATAGCACTAAAACATGTGTTGTTTTTGTCATAACAGATTAAAAAAGGATTTTTTGAGTTTGACGTGCTGTCAAATAATGTTTAAGAATAGCGTTCCGTTTCATATATACAATATGAAATTATTTATTTATTTTATATACCAAACTATAAATGAAATGTGGAATAATATTTTATAATATATTAAGAGATTGTTTAATTTAAGTATTAAATAGAAATAATAATTGTGATTTTTTGGACAGTCTTGACATATAACATTTGACACTTGACAGTGATCAAGTCTCATAACAACATAACCTATAAAATGATCCTATCTAGTAATTTTAAGATTTCTTTCTCCAATTACAAAAAAATAAGAACAAAATGGACTTGTATATCATGTATAAGGAGCAAAAGTTCAGCAGAGCCCAAAACAAAAACATACTCTCATACAATATTATTTCCGAAAACCAATTTTCCGGCAAGATCGAATGTCAACAAAGAAGAAATTCAAAAAGTATTCATGAACTTCTATCTAATTAACAACTGAATAAATAGCTTCTTGTTATTTAAAAAAAAAGAATTGTTTTTATAAATGTTTCCCTTAATGGGATCTGAACATGCAGACTAATGTGACCACTAAACTGATAGGCTAATAGATTAGTAAAATTAAAATATGTTCATGAGTATATTACAAATCGAGTATGGATTGACATCAGAAATAAAGCAATATAAATTACCTATTATTTATTTATTATATATTACAATTATCATTTCAGAAAGCACAATTTTCTCAATTATATAACTGGCAAAGAGAATACTTAAAAGGACCAGAGTTTGTGTTACATGATGGACCTCCTTATGCAAATGGAGATTTACATATGGGACATGCGGTCAATAAGGTAAACTTTTTATTTATTTAGCTATTGTTTTCTTTATTTTTAACAAACAATACTTTAAAAAGTCAATTAGATATTACAATTTTCAATTAATATGGATATATATATTTCTAGAAATTAATAACTTCTATGATACTTTGTGTTTCTGAGTTTATTTGATTTGTATTTTTTTTACACTTAATACTAATATAGTTTGTGAGGATCAATCTATGATTGTTAACCTTTTAAGAAAAAACTACTGTATAGATCTAAATGAAACTACAATACTACAGTTTATACATCAGAATAACACATAGACTACAATTTATAAATATTTTGTATAATTCAGTCACAATATAATAATAAGTAAAGTATATTTTAAAAAAAGGTTATTATGATTTATTCAGATAATAAAAGATATAAACAATAGAAGCCAAGTTCTACAAGGCAATAAAGTCCACTACATCCCAGGCTGGGATTGCCATGGACTTCCAATTGAATTCAAAGCTTTAAATACAAAAAAAGCCAAAGAGAAAGGATCTTCCAATCCTGTAAACACGAGACAAATAGCCAGAGAATTTGCTTTAGACACTGTAAAAAAACAGAAACAGGCATTCGAAAGTTGGGGCATAATGGCAGATTGGGATAAGCAATGTTATTTAACATTGAGAAAGGAATATGTGCAAAATCAATTAAGGCAGTTCTATAAAATGTATAAGTCTGGTTTGGTTTTTAGAGCTTTGAAGCCTGTTTATTGGTCGCCATCTTCTAAGTGAGTGCTTATATTTTATTATATTGTTATATTTATTAGGTTGTAAATTTTAAATTAAAAAAATTGATTAAAAGAACATTTGTTACTGTAACAATATTATAATTAGCTGCTCCCATCTGCCATGTGGCTATATGTATAGCAGGGTAGGTAGAAAGAAACTAGTCTTTAACTTCGCTTTTTGCTCGATTTTTAAACATTGAATACTGGATCATGGAATTGTAAATTGAAATTTGTCTTACCAGCATCTTACAGCTATGTACACTTATAACTTTAACAGATAAATAAAATTTTAGTATAATCAATCTATTGATATTTTTAACGCCTGTCGTGGCGCAGAGGCACAAGTGTGCGACTGTAAACGCGACAGGTTATGGGTTCGATTCCCACTCCAGGAAATGTTAGTATTTTCATTTTCTGGGTTTGGTAACAAGGCAAAGCGCGGCGTTGAGTTGCGCCACTCAACACGCAATGCCTCAATTTGGCGGAAAGTGGGGAACGGAATTGTTGTAAGAGAACGGAGTGTTTAAACACTAGGTTCTCAGGTTCCCTCTGCCTACCCCGCTATATGCGGGATACAGCGTGAAGTTGAAGTTGAAGTTGATATTTTTAACTTTCAAATATTATTATTACTCTATAAGTAAATAAAAAAATATAAAAAACTTTTAATTTTCTTGTAGAACAGCCCTAGCAGAAGCCGAATTAGAATATGATCCACAGTTTAAAAGTAAAGAAGTGTATGTAAAGTTTCCTATGGAGAATTTACCGGAAGAGGCAAAAAATGTAGCTGGAAGGTAAGTTAAAAAATTGTAATCATTTAAATTAATAGTGAATATTTTTTTTTTTTTTACATTTTTTTACAAACATTTATCATAAATTCGAGACACTGCTTAGAGAGAATGAGAATTATTTAATAATATTCATTTCCCATAATAAATTGTCAAGTCCGGATCGCCACTGTGTCACAATAGTCTCATTATTATATCACATTGTGAATAACAATAAATTAGTGACGGATTTACTAGCAGATTGCAGACGCCAAAAAACGGAAAATTTTTGTACTATGCAATCATAGTCGAAAAATTACAACGAAACTATGAGTGCCAAAAAAATGGTCCCTAGAGCAGTTTGGGAGTGAAAATGCCAAAATTGTTTTTGTGAGTTTTTTGGAGGTTAACAAAATCTTACAACCTATAGCGTCATCCAGGTCGGACCTATATATACCGGCTTACCTCTATGGGCTATATACTGGCTTCCCTAAATATACCGGCTTACATATAAAATATAAAATTTTTAACCTTCGCCATTACTATGCTATACGGAGAAATAACATACATGCATACATAGCTTCACGCTGTATCCCGCATATAGCGGGGTAGGCAGAGGGAACCTAATGTTAAGACACTCTTTTCCCCACTTTCAGCCGAATTGAAGCATTGCGTGCTGAATGGCGGAACTCAACGCCGCGCTGTGTCTTGTTACCAAACCCAGGAAATTAAATATCCATTTCCTGGAGTGGGAATCGAACCCACAACCTGTCGGGTTTACAGTCGCACGTTTGTGCCTTATAACAAAAATAACCTTGGGAATCAAATAACCTTGTTTACAGAAAAATAGTATCAGCAATAATATGGACAACCACACCATGGACTCTAGTAGCCAATACAGCAATAGCCTACAGTAACAATATGATGTACACCATAGTGAAAATAAATAAATACCCTGAAGATATGTTTTTAATAGCTAAAGATCAAATTGAGGAATTGGAGAAGGTTCTAGAATGTGAAATACAAGTGTTGGTGGAGTTTGATGGTATGTTGCTTTTTTTAAATTGAGTTTTAAGGTTTTTTTGCTATTATTTTATGTGGTTAAAGAGAAAGGACATTTACAGTTTTTTAATGAAAGAAAAAATTAATAATCTTAGAGTTTTTGGATGTAGTGTCTTTTTAATATTTACTTTTGTGAATATTTTTTTTTTTTTTTTTTACCACGACGGTGGCAACAAGGCACACGGCCCACCTGATGGTAAGTGGTTACCGTGGCCTATGGACGCTTGCAACACCAGGGGCATCACTTACGCGTTGCCGACCCTTCAAAAACCTATTTATTCCCCTTTTGAAGAACCCCATATTGTAGCCCTCTGGGAAAACCTCGGCAGGGAGATCATTCCACAATTGGAGAGTCCGCGGAAGAAAGTTCCTTTGAAATCGAACTGTTCGGGACCATTTAGGCTCAAAATAATAATCCTATTAATATTGTATATCCATAAGCTAGAGAAAAAAAGTTTGAAAGAAAAAAGATATAAAGAAATTCTAAATGCAATCGTTTGTAGGTTCAATTCCCACTCAAAGAAATTATTTTATTAATTTTTTTTCTGGTGGGACAAAGCGGTTTTCTCAACATACAATATCAGAGAGAACCTGTCAAGACAGTACATTCATAATGTAAAAATAAACTTGAAGCTTAAAGCTGAAAAAAAGTGATGTATATATTTAATTTAAATTAAATGTATTAATTTAATCAACCATATAAATCCAAAAAAAAAACTATACAAATACCTTGAAATAATTTTCGTGCTAATTAATATCAACGATATTTAAAAAAAAAAACAACATATTTTATCTTTTTAAAGGTAAAAAGCTAAAAGGTTGTACATACAAAAACGACCTGACACAGAGAGTTTCTCCCTTTCTCTCCGCTGACCACGTGACCAAAGGCAAGGGGACTGGTCTAGTTCATACCGCGCCTGCGCATGGGCCTGAGGACTTTTTAGTTTCTTTGAAAAATGGAATTGATGTGGTACGTTATGAAAGAGAATATAGTGGTTATTTATTTACATACATACATATATAGCTTCACACTGTAGCCCGTATATATCAGGGTAGGCAGAGGAAACCTCGTGTTAAGACACTCCGTTCCCCACTTTCCGCCGAATTGTAGCATTACGTGCTGAGTGGCGGAACTCAACGCCGCGTTTTGCCTTGTTACCAAACCCAGGAAATGAAAAATTCTATTTTCTGGAGTAGGATTTTTATATTTTTCATTTATTATATACTTTTTTTATTAAATTTAATTCATATCAAAATCAAGGAATGCAACGTAGACGAAAAAGGCCAGTACACAAACATAAGTTCAGATTGCGATGGCTTATCAGTCTTAACTGAAGATCAGGAGCTTGTCATATATAACTCCATACTTTATGAGGGTACTTACATACACTTCTACACCCTGGATTGGAGGACTAAGAAACCAGTGATAATTAGGGCATTGGCTTAATGTATGTCTAATGTATTGTTGTGAAAAGTTTTGGCTTTTTGCAATTTTGGCACTATAAAGTTTGACTATGCCAAATTTGATAATGCTCTAGTTGCGTATATTTGGTAAAATTAAAAAAAAAACAACACTTATTCTTTTTAGAAATTAAGGCAACTTAAGTATTGTCTGTCTGTCTGTTTGTTCCGGATAATCTCTGAAATAGCTGGACTAATTTCGACGGGACAGTTACTGGCAGGTACCTAATGTAATAAGGAGTAATTTCAGCTACTTTTATTTTAGAAAAATTCTTCTTATATCATAACTTTAGCACAATATAACTTTTTTGTTAAACTCTATACGGACAAAGTCGCGGGCAGAGTTACTTATATACATATAATTTAACATTTATCAAAAACATTAGGAATGCAACGTAGACGAAAATGGCCAATACACAAATATTAGTCCAGACTTTGATGGTTTGCCAGTTCTAACCGAAGGTCAGGAGCTTGTCATACATAAACTGCGTAACTCCATACTTTATGAGGGTACTTACATACACTCCTACCCCCTGGATTGGAGGACTAAGAAACCTGTGATAATCAGAGCTAGTCATCAGTGGTTTATTGATACGTCTGCTTTGAAGGAAAAGGCATTGGTAAGTGTGCTTTTTTTTTAATTTTAGTTATCTTTCCATGTTTTTTTATTTTATACCAAAGTATATGTCAAATGTGGTAGTGTGGGTGATATATAATATGTTGATTTAATATAGTTGTAATGTATTGTTATGAAAATTATCAACTTACTGCTCTTTTCTTCTTTAATATAAAGAACTACTAAACAACTTTAATTAAATCAATTTTAATAATACGCCATTTGCATATATTTCGTAAAAAGAGATAATTTCCAAAATAGGCTCGAGGTTACTAAACAACAGGGTAGTCAAAGTCCGTTCTTGGCCCTAAAAAGGGAATATTGAGTCTTGAATGGCGGAATTCAACGCCGTGTTTTGTCTTAAATTCCGGCGGATTGCGGAGGCTTCTTGCAGAAATTCTATACAGTTTTTACCTATTTTTTATATTATATATATACATATAATATAGATTTAATTTGTAGGCAGAATTAAACAAAATATCAATTCTCCCACCATCATCAGCGGAACAATCACGTCAAGGGTTCCACAATCAGTTGGAAAAACGTCCATATTGGTGTATATCGCGACAGAGGGCGTGGGGAGTGCCCATACCGGTACTTTATAAGGAAAATGACGTTATAGTACATGAGTAAGTATGACAATTTGATCTATTTTACATTGCGTTTGGTAGTGGGTTCGATTCCAACTTGGGGGATTGATTATATTTTTATTATTTTTATTTCTCATCGATATGTGCACTGAATAACCATTCAGTTAGTGCGTCAGCATATGCTAGTGAATATTTTTTTTTAAATAAGAGGCCATCGTGGTGCAGGTGTCAGCATACATTTGTAAATGCGAGTGGTTGTAGGTTTGTTACCCATTTGTGGGAATGGTTAAATTTAAATTTACTCTCTTAAGTTAAATCACGGTGTTGGGTTTTGTCACTCAACACGCAATGTTACGATTTCGGACGGAAGGTGGAGTACGAAGTTTTGACAATAGGTTGGAGAAAAAACGTGAAACTGCAAATAAAATGTATTTCTTGTATATTATGGGGTACGCGAAGAGAATAGAGAGGGAAAACACTCTGTCCCTCATTTTAGGTCTATTTGGAAAAACGTCCATACTGGTGTATATAGCGGCCGAGAGGGTGGGGAGTCCCCATACACCGGTATGGGGAAGGGGTACTGTATTAGGAAAATGACGTTATAGTACATGAGTAAGTATGAGTATTTGATTTTAAACGATTTCAAAAAAAGGCGATTGTGTTTTTTTATGCGTGTGCTTCAATATAATTTTTATTGGGTGAACTAGTTGTAGATGATTATTTTTTTTATACGCTTCTGATGTGGTCTCATTTAAATTTAGTTAAATTCGGACGATTAGTTTTTGAGTTATTTGTAATTTTACTTGAACCGATTTTCCTTTTTTGTTAAAATTTTAGTTATACAATGTAAGTATATGAATAACTTAATAATTTCACCGCGAGAATTGGACCCACAACCACCGAGTTTACATTCAGGCGACCACTGCACCATGATGACCCAAAATTAATATATGTATTATAGTGATATAATATTAATTATTAATTTATTTTTTTAGAGCCATCATAGAAAAACTATGTACTCTAATAAACAAACATGGCACCGATATATGGTGGACCTGTGATGTAAAAGAATTGATACCTGAAGAAGTGTCAAGTAAATATGGTTTGAATGAAGATAATGTTAAGAAAGGAAATGTATGTATTTTTTTCTTTTTACATTATAGAGGAGCAAATGTTGGGAGAAAATCTAGTGTCTAGACACTGTTCTTAGTTTTTTGACGGAATTCGATATTCGTGATTGATTGATTTTATCGCCGTGCTTTATGTTACATAAATACATAACTTCACGCTGTATCCCGCATATAGCAGGGTAGGCAGAGGGAACCTAGTATATTTTTTTCTTTTTTAAAATTTATTATCCAATTATTTTTACATTATAGATTATCACAATCATAATCTCTTGCCAAACTCGTGAGTTTGTAGGCAAGAAGCGCTCATTACAAAATAACCAAGAACGAACAAAGACATAATTAACTTTAAGACACTCCGTTCCCCACTTTCCATCAAATTGAGGCATTGCGTGCTGTGTAGTGGAACTCAACGCCGCGCTCTGCCTTGTTAGTAAACCCAGGAAATGAAAAATTCCATTTCCTCCAGGAAATCCACTCCAGTGGGAATCGAACCCACAACCTTTCGCTTTTGCAGAAAGAACCCACTATGCCACTATGGTATCTATTTCGTATTAAAGTTTTATAAAAATATTTTTCTTATCGTAAGTATGTGAATAACACTTTAAGAATATTAAATATGCGTTAAACTATTTATTACTAACCGAATCCAAAAAAGTGGAAAGATTGATGCATAACTTTTTACTGGTTGAATCAATTTCGATGATTCATTTTTTATATGATAGCTAGTGTATTTGATGTAGTACCATTTAAATTTAGTTAAGATCTGACGAGTAGTTTTTGAGTTATTCGTAATAATTTAACTCTTTAATGCATTTTACATCGGTCGGTTTTTTTTGTTAAAATTATGATTATTTTTTAATCATCAACAGGATATAATGGATATTTGGCTGGATTCAGGACTTTCTTGGCAAATTCTAGAAGGAAGGAAGGCTAAACTTTATTCTGAGGGTATAGATCAACTGACTGGATGGTTTCAAGCTTCGTTACTTACATCTTTGGCTTTGAAAGGAGAAGCTCCTTATGAGTAAGTAACTAGTGGCCTCGTTGACGCGTTAACAGCGCGTTGCTTAGCAGCGTATATGTCACTTTATATAAACATGGATCTCAAACCATGGTAGTGTGTGTAACATTTATTTTATTAATTAAATATATGTTTTATGTATTATTTTAAAAAGATTATCATTCTGCATTCCTTCGCTATATATTCTATAAGTATGCCAAGTTTCATGCTCCTCCGTTTTTCTCTAGAAAAGAAACTATTATACGAATTTAAAGTAAGAAATATTATAGAAGTAGTGATGTCGATAAGAAAGTAATTTTTAATTTTTCGTATGTTTATTTGTATGTCTCAATTCGGCGGAAAGTGTTTAACGGAGTGTCTTAACACTAGGTTCCCTCTGTCTTCCCTGCTATATGCGGGATACAGCGTGAAGCTACCTTCCTATGTATGTATGTTTATACATATTTTTCTACTTATTTAAGTATGTGAAACGAAAAAGACAAGACTGGACAAAATGATATATAATTTTAACTTTTTTTTTATTTACGTATGATTATTGCTTAGGAATTCCTTTTTTCTTTTTTTTAACTTCACGCTGTATCCCGCATATAGAAGGGTAGGCAGAGGGAATCCGAGAACCTAGTATTAAGACACTCCGCTCTCTTACAACAATTCCGTTCCCCACTTTCCGTCGAATTGAGGCATTGCGTGCTGAGTGGCGTAACTCAACGCCGCATTTTGCCTTGTTACCAAACCCAGGAAATGAAAATACTTACATTTCCTGGAGTGGGAATCAACAACCCGTCGAGTTTACTGTTGCACGCTTCGTCCTCTACGCCATGACAGGCATTAAGGAATTCTTTTATATTTCTTAATAGTGCTAAGGCTTATCATAAAGGCGTAATTTTTTTAAATATGATTTCAGATCGATATTTGTTCACGGTTTCGTAGTAGATGAAAAGAAACGTAAAATGTCCAAATCGATAGGCAACGTGATAGATCCGACCACCATTATCCATGGTGATAAGAAACAACCAGCATTTGGGATTGATACTTTAAGGTAATATTTAATTTTAAGCTATTTTTAAAGACCTGTTAACCGGGGAATTAACTTTTGTTAATCCAGCTACAGATTGCTAGAACATGAAAATTCTTGACGCATCGTCTATATGATGGCATATATATAACCACTCTAAGATTTAATAGATAACAACAGCGTAGAGCGTAATGCGTTCAATATATATCAATTAATTTCCATGACGAAATATATTGTCATGTCAGTAAGCTTTTATGTATGACGAAATATTTCGTCATAACCTGTTAAAGTTAAAAAAAAAACCTCGTGTTAAAACTCCTGTTCACTTTCCACTCAATTTGAAGATATTGCACATTTTTGTTATTTTTTAGTAAAAAGAGTCAAGACAATTTTTTTTATATTTTCCTCTGAATTTGAATAGATCAGAGAACCTAGGGCCGCGTGTTGTTTTTAATGTAGCGAGGAAATACATACATACATAGCTTCACGCTGTATCCCGTACATAGCAGTGTAGGCAGAGGGAACCTAGTGTTATGTCCTGCAGAAGCGAGCTATTCGTGCAATCTATAACTTAGGCCCTAAAGATTCCTTAAGACAAAAATTTAAGGAAATTAATATTTTAACAGTTGCCTCTCAGTACATCTTTGAAAATGTACTGTATGTTAAGAAAAATATTAATAATTTTAACAAAGTTGGCGATGCACATAATATAAATACAAGAAATAGGCTTAAACTTGCAGCGCCTGTAACTCGATTGCATCGAGTCCGCAATTCTTTTATGGGACAATGTGTATACTTTTACAATAGGATCCCAGAAAACGTCCGAGAACTTTCCATTTTACAATTTAAAAAAATTGTAAAAAGACGTTTGTGTGTTAAAGGTTATTATCTAATTAGTGATTTTATAAATGATAACACACCTTGGGAATGAAATGCTCGCTCCAGTCTGTTTCAAAGGTATCATTGCCAATAATAAAGAATTGTAAACCATTGTTCCCGCTGAGTTTCTTGCGCCGGTTCTTCTCAGGTCTGAGGCATTAAATTTAGTGAACCGGTGGTAAATTATTTGACGTTCAAAAAATGAAGCTTGTAACTTCTTATTTTGAATAAAATTATTTGACTTTGACTTTGACTTTGACTCCGTTCCCCACTTCCGCGAGAAAATAAAAATAATTTTAATACAATTCATGGGAGTGAGATTGAATCCATAACTGTTAAATATAATAAGTTACTTTCCCACTGCGCCATGATAGTTTCAACTATTACTTATGTATAACACCAACGTCAATTATTTTAACGCCACTCTTTATCATTCCAGAGCGAATATTATAAAATAAAATATTATGAACGCAAAAACTACTGAACTAAATTAAATAAAACTTTACAATCATCATCAGAATAACATATATTTATAAAGATTTCGTGTAATTTGTCCATAATGTAACAATGAATATTTTAATTTTTTTTATCAGATGGTGGACAGCAAGCCACGCGACCCAGCATTCACAAATAGTAATAAGCAAGAAGCTTCTAGAAGACTGCCAAAGTGAAGTCATAAGAATAAGAAATATAATAAAATATCTATTAGGCGTTACAAATGATATGGAAAAAGACCTATTCACTAAAAAAACAAATTTAAACTACTTCGATCAATACATAATAAACGAAAGTAATGCATTTTTAAATCAAATAAATGATCATTATAACAATTTTAGATATAACCACGTGTCGCAAAATATTTTACACTTTATAAGTAACAAAATATCTGCTTTGTATTGTCATTGTGTTAAAGACAGACTTTACTGTTCGCCAAAATATTCTGAAGAAAGAATTTCTGCTCAATTATCAATACATACTATTCTAGTCTCCTTATTGAAATCCCTAGCGCCAATTTTACCCCATTTAGTGGAAGAAGCGTGGCAATATCACCCTTTATACGATAAACCGTTTCATTTCACGCAAAATTTTAATATTTTAACGCCTTTGAGTGACTTTGACAGTTCTATAATGGACGCCATTTTGAATGTCAAAAAAGATGTTGTGAAGAGTGAAAATTTGAAAAAGTTTGAATTAATTTTAAATTTAAATAAAGATTTGTTTTTGAAATTTAATAAATTGAATTATAATAATGGTTTGAGTGATAGTGTTTTGTGTGAAATTTTTGAAGTGACAGCTGTCAGTTTGGTTGAGAGTGGAAATGGCGGGAAAGTTGGTATTGAATTGGTGCAGAGTGAAAAGTTGCAGTGTTTGAGGTGTAGGAAATATAATGCTTTGGATGATAGCGATAAGTGCATGAGATGCGAGAAAGTTGTTAATATGTTATAAATATGTATGTTGAAATTTAATAAGTAAAAAGAGTTCGTTATGTATGATTGTCTTTTTTCACTTAGTACTTACTGTAAACTATCATTCATTTTGAATACGATAACTATCTAATTATGGTTAAGTTATAGACAAATTAAAACGTTTTTATAAATTATGACCTATATGTTATTTTGATGTTTGAGCTACGTTACTGTAGAGTAAGTTTCGTTTAGATCCCTTTAATAGTTTTTGCGTGAAGGATTAACAAACATCCATCCATTCTCTCAACTTTGGCATTTATAATATACTAGCTTTCCGTCCGCGGCTTCGCCCGCGTGGAATTCGGTTATATCGCGCGACTTGGTAATAGCCTATAGTCTTTCCCATGGTCTAGACTATTTGTCAAAATTGGTTAAGTGGATTAGATGTGAAAATTGTAAACAGTTGAACTATCTTACATGATTTTATGTTTGACAATAAAGAACTTCCATACAAACTTTCATCCCCTATTTCAACTTCTACAATTTTTTTTGCAATAAAAAGTATCCTATGTCCTTTCCGAAGTTCAGTTTTATCTTCATATAGAATTTCATCAAAATCGGTTCAGTGGATTAGGCGTGAAAGCGTAACAGACAGACAGACAGAGTTACTTTCGCATTTATAATATTAGTAAGGATTTTAAAGTAGTTGTATTAATAATATACTACGGCAGTTGAAATCTTATATTTCGTAAGAACAAACTTAATTTTCTACACTTAACAACTCATTAATCGTCTAAATCGTGCTACCCACCACATAACAATATTACAAGTCGCGCGACATTCCCGCCCGATCAGCGAGCGCACCCGAGTGTTGCCAACTAGCGCGGTGGCGCGTAACGATATTGTACATTGATTGTTTTTTTTTTAGTTATATTAATATAGGCTCTATATATATTTATTGTTAGTTATGGTCGTTCAAATAAAAATTAAATAAAATTTAATTAAGGTTACAGTTCTTTCATTTTAGATATATTATTATTATTGTGATTTTTTAGTGGAATAATATATTTAAATTCTTTTTTATTCGTTTTACCAACAAATGTTACTTAATAAAAAGCAGAAAAAAAAAAACAATATTATATACCTAAAATCTATGCGTACATTGAGTCACACCAACACATCTTAATCCTATTTAAAAAGTGAATGCATTAAATGCGCCTGTTCTTGCAAATAACAATAATTGTTGTTTCATCAAAATCGGGGTAGGATTTCAGAAATTACAGCATCTTAGATTTAGCATATTTTTAAAATTTGCGTTTTGTCGATATCGGCTGGTGACGTCACGTGGCGATAGGTATGTATCTCCTTACGCAGGTGGTGCAGTATGCGGTGTGTGTGCGTGGTGTTACAACGTACATGTATGTAAGTGTGCACGTGACGTCACACAGTAGCGCTACTAGCGCGATCGAGGCTGCATTTAATCGCGACACATCTCAGTCCTTTTTGAAGATAGAAAAAAAATAAAAACAGATCGTATCTTCTTCATTATATTCAAGGTAAACTGCATGCAAAAAAAATGATAGTTGTTGATATAGAAAGTAAATTGAAAAACCATTATTATCTAATGTAACTAGATTTGAAAAAATGCTTTAGTTTAGATATAATTTTCCCCTCTAGCTTTATTTGAACCTACGACCTTGTTACAACTGTGTTGACATTACTTAATAATAATAAATGATTATTATTTTTATGCGTTTTTTATTACCCCTATATCCTAAAATACTTCTGTTGTATGTGTCATAAAAAAGATAAGATAAAAAGAAAAAAAAAAGAAAACGGAATTCAATTAAAAATTCACTATAAAGTGAAACTATTACAAATAACTCAGAAAGTTCTCAACAAATATTCAACTTCACCATAGCTTCACGCTTTTTCCCTAGCGGGGTAGTCAGAGAGAATGGAGCGCCAAATGCCATGGACCTTGCATACCTGTTTCGCCTTGTCCACAGTCATTAGCCTCTTTATACATGCACTTCGGGGGGTGCTTATGGTTTTTACGTGACCTTCCTCCAGTATCATTGATACTGTGCTCTCGAAGGTCAACTGAGGTCTCCCCCTACCTCTCTTGCCACTCACCTTTGCTTCATATATCTTTCTTACCATTCTTTCATCACTCAACAAATCTTAACAAAATTTAAATAGGACACCAAAACGGCAATAAGTTATGCATTAGTATAAAAAAATATAATCGAATAATAACTTCTTTTTCTGGAAGTCGGTTAAAACCCCATATAGCATATCATTTCATTCACAAACTATATGAAATCAGAAATTCCGCAAATGTAAAGGTAGTAATAACGTTGGTATTTCATAAAGTGGCGTTCCAGTTGCGACTTGCGAACTGCGGCCGAGTCGAAATGTTTGTGATATTGTTTCGGGAAAGCGACTGTCAGTTTACATTGAAGTATCTACCTACTCCAAAATATCAGTATATTATCACGTGAAAACTTTGGATATCATTTTAAGAGATTTTCAAAAAAGAACTGCTGCGCTGTAACCCGCATATAGCAGGGTAGGCAGAGGGAACCAGAGAACCTAGTGTTAAGACACTCCATTCTCTTTCAACAATTCCGTTCCCCACTTTCCGTCGAATTGAGGCATTGCGTGTTGAGTGGCAGAACTCAACGCCGCGCTTTGCCTTGTTACCAAACCCAGGAAATGAAAATACTAACATTTCCTGGAGTGGGATCGAACCCACAATCTGTCGCGCTTACAGTTACACGCTTGTGTCTCTGCGCCACGACAGACGTTATTTATTTACAAGATTTGAATTAAATAGAAAATGCAATTTTTAGTCTTTTAAAAGTTATATTTTTATTGACTCATAAAGTACATAGAATCTTTAATAATGAAGACACGTTGTTCTATCGTGTAACGCTCCATTTTTAATAACCCTATACTGTTAGCTGTCAAATTGCTTTTTTTTCAGGGTTGCCAACACTTCACTGCACAAATGGCGGCAAAGTTAAATCTTGCGTTAATTTTGGGACACCAATATAACTAAGGTGACGTTAGATAGATATTGATACTCTAAGTGTTCTTACATATGCGACGTCACTTATAGTTCAATATGGCGTCCTCTAGAGGCAATTACGTCTTGAATAAAAATAATAAATCGTTGATAGGTACTGTGTGGGTTGTTAAATAAAAGGACTTAATTAGCACATTTCAAATATATAACACATAACTAGCTTTTGCAGCTTACTTTATTTGTATTTGCTTCCTAAATTTGAAGAATTGGTTCAGTCGGGTTTTTTGTTCTTTATAATTATGTGTGTTATTTTATACCGTAATTGCCGCGATCAGTTGAGCCGTGAAATGTAATCCCGTCAGCGAAAAGTCGATCTCTATCAGCTGATTGTACGTTCAACATACTAATTAAAAGTTTTAACCGATTTTCAAAAAAGGAGGTCATCAATTCGACTGTATTTTTTTATATGTTACCGCAAATCTTTTTACTGGGTGAACCAGTTTTGATGGTTCTTTTTTTATGTGATATTTACGCGTAGCATGCGGTCCAATTTAAATTTAGTTGACGACGACTAGTTTTTGAGTTATTCGTAATAATATTACTTATTAGTGCAAGACGGTTTTCTTTTTTTTTATAATCTTAATTATGGCACACACTTATATTGCAGGCTTGTAGCTCATATATGAAAAAGAAATTAATAAATTTACATACATATATTATACAGACGACTTCTTGAAATTCGCATGAAATAAAATAGTTTAATAGTAGAACAGAGTTAATTGGCTAATGGAGAGCGATCGACGATTCATATTTAATGAATGGACTGTCTAATGTATTCCTACAGTAGCCTCAATCTAAATTGGAGTAGACCATTCTAGGAGCAAACTTTACTTAGTTGTTGATCGATTCAGTGGTTAATTCGAATTTCAATATTTTTTTTAGCTATCCGTATTTCCCGCAGTAGGGTAAGAAATAATCTAGTGTTAAGACACTCCGACCACTGCTTTCGAGTTAGGTGGAAGCTGACAATACTTACATTTTTATGTCAAATACCCAATTGTGTAAAAGTGATTCGATAGTTTTTGAAGTTTTAAAGTGTTAATCGCACTCTTGGGAAACGAAAAATATATTTAAAAAAATAAATTGTAACAACCTTATAAAAATTTTGAGGCAGCCGCATATAGAACGCATGGCTTAGTGGTCAGAGCGCTTGGACGGTTTCCAAGAGGCGCGGGTTCGAGTCCCACTGCGTTCAAATTTTTATACATTTTCCAAATATGTGATTCTATAGTGTTTGGAATAACCTGTTTGCAAAAAGATTAATCAAAATTAAAATGATGCTGATCAGTGGTGTATTTATACATTTTCAAGGTATAGGATGTTAAGTATTTATCTCATAGGTATTTTTTGCTGTTCCAGACTTCAAGAAATGTTAGTTAAGTTTTAGCTACCCTTTTTTTTTAAAAATTATTTTTTTATTGCTGCCACTTGTAATCTGCCGCTCTAGGCTATTACCCACTCAGCCTGCTGATAAATCTGCCAATTGATGTTGATTAATGTATAATTATAACAACATTGTATCACAAAATCAACTAGAAACCTAAACATTGTAAACTTATAAATCGACCAAATTACAGATGTCCGCCATTCCTAACTTTAACTACAGTGACTATAGTCAACAACAATTAATTTGCTTAAGCTCTGACAACTTAGACACCTGTACCACTTACGTAAATGACAAACTTGTAACTAACCTTTATTGTTTCAATGCCATGTTACAGGAAGGTTTTCACTGTATATATACAATGATTGTGAGTTTGATTCTTATTTGTGGTATTTTTATACTTAAAAATATGTGATTAGGAAAATGTGGCGTTAGGTTACGTCATCCAATGCTCAATATCTCTAAAATAGATAGAAAGTGTAGAGCAGAGTGTCTTAACACTGTTCTTCCTGTTTTTTCCCCAAAAATAAGTTATATGTACACATATAAAAAAATTGACAAAAAGAGAAATCCGACTTCAAATAAAATGCACTACAAAATACCATTATTACGAATAACTTAAAAACTACTGAACAGATATTAACTAAATTTAAAAGGATCATCAGCACTACCTATCTTATAAAACAAGAATCATTAAAATTGGCTTACACAGCAACAAGTCATATGGATACAAACATAAGAAAAATACAATCGAATTGATAAATTCCTCCATTTTCGAAGTCGGCTAAAAACTTAACAAACTTGGAATTTTAACTGAAATACTGTAATATAAATTGTAGTTTACTTTGTTATACTCATATAAAGTTTAATTTACTGATCCAGTCACTGTATTAACTTTGTCATAGTTTTTAAGGAAGGTCATGGGTTTGAATCTAATTTGATAACCTATTTAGATACTACATTTCCGACTAAGAGAGTTTTTTTTTTTTTTTTTTTCCGCCTAAAGGCGTTTTTTTTTTTTTTTGGCCTGATGGTAAGTGGTTACCTTCGCCCATGAACATCTACAACACAAGAGATGTACTAGATGCGTTGCCAACCTAGAGGATACAGATGGAAAGGGAGGACAATGTAGTAGTCCGCTATCGGAACCACCACATTTTGGGGAAAGGATGGGTGGGAAAGGGGAAAACCTGGCTTACATGCCATCGAACCGGAACACATCATAAGATATTTGGCGGTTCGTCTTTGACATGATAGTGGTCGCGAGCCAGACGGAGGACGAACCTCCTACCACCAAGTTTATTTGTTATTGTTTGGTGGTAGGAGGTTCGTGTTTGGTGGTAGAGCAACTTTCTTAGAGGCTGTCATGGTGCAGTGGGACTGTGTCTGATATTAAACCCTATGGTTACGAGTATGTGTTCAATTTCTACAAGGTAAATGATTATATTTAAATTATTTTCATGGCACCGCGCAGTTAAGACACAAGCGGCGTTGAGTTCCGCCACTCAATACACAATATCCAGAATTCGGATAGTAAGCGGAGAGTCTTGACACTAGGTTCTCTCTGACTACACTGCTATGCGGGATACAGCGTGAAGCTGCTTTAAAACCCGCTGGTAAGACACATTGCGGCGTTGAGTTCTGCCGATCAACACGTAATGTCCTGAATTCGGCCGAAAAGCGGAGAGTGGGAACATTCAGAGTTAAAGCTTGAAGCCGTTTTTTTTTTTCATTTTAATTTTCCCGCTCCGGTAAACACAATGTAGCATTGAGTTCCGCCACTTATAACGAAATGTCCCGAATTCTTCTTTTCACCCGACTGTCAGAGGAGAGTTATGTTTTTCGCGCGTATCACGTATGTTTGTAATATTCTTTATTACCTCATATCTTCCAAACCCCTGGACCGAATTATATAATCAAGGTGGCGTTAGATAGGTATTCATATTCCAATTGTTCTTAGTTATGTGACGTCACTCTTAATTCAATATGGTTCCTTCTAGAGATTACGTGATGAATAAAAACAAAAAAAATGTTTGATGGTTACCGTGGGTGTACCTTCCTAAATTTGAAGAATTGGTTCAGGCGGGTTTTTTGTTCTTTATAATTTAAAGGCTAAACTACCCTACTATGAGATAAAGCGTGAAGTTGCATATTAAAACAGATGTTAAAAGTATAAATGTAACCTAAAAAAACATATAAAATAAATAATTTCATCTCAAATTAGTAACATAACAGCGTGAAGTGTTTGCTTAGGGCGTCATACGTCCAATACAATGTTTTAATACGTCCTCAGATAACAATTGCTGTTTATAGTCCTTTGTTTCCAGCCATGTGTTGTGTGAATCATTATGGTATCAAATATACTAGACAGTTTCTATGGATTTCCCTGTTTTTACCTATACCTAAAAATAATATATATAATAACCTAAAATCATAATAATAAAGTCAAATTTCAAGACAAAGCGCGGCGTTGAGTTCTGCCACTCAGCATGCAATGACTCAATTTGGCGGATAGTGGGGAATGCAATTTTTAATAGGAAGGAGTGTCTTAACACTAGGTTCTCAGGTTCACTCTGTCTACTCTGCTATGCGGGATACAGCGTGAAGCTAGAAATAAAAAAAGAATAACTGAATTATTTGTTACGTTCGTTATCATTCGCTTGCAACATTTAAAAAATATATGTAATTACAATTTTCTGGTTAACGTATGTTTTTTTTCAATTCAAAGAGACAGACAGACAGATAGACAGATGGATAGACCGACAGACGAATATTCTACTGAATGATTTTTCGTATATATAAACCGGCCCAATTGATATTTTTATTAAATTTTTGTTTCATATCTACTTACTAATATTATAAATGTGAATGTAAGTTTGTTTGTTACGCCAAAACTGCTCAACCGATTATCACGAAACTTTGTAGATCTATTCATAGAGGTATTAAAAAGGACGCAGGATACTTATTTTTTTTTTTTTTAATAATTTGGCAGGCATGATACTTTGCCAAAAGACTATAGTATGTAGTATGGACTCCCATTGACAACGAGCGAAGATGCGGGTGTTACCCTAGCATATATAGATCTTTTTTTCTTATAGTAATATCAAATATGCCAATTTCGTCACAAGTTTCATATATATTTTGATATTTTCAATATAACGTTGTCAATAGACTTTGGTTGGAACTCAAAGGTAATAAAAGACGATTACTAGTATATGTTCAGATATCAAGTGCCACTAAGCTGACGTGCTCTCTACTCCTTGTATAATATCATATTTATGGAATATTGCTTTATATACATACTAGCTGTTACCTGTGGCTTTGCTCGCGTGGTTAATGGCAGTCCATACATACTATAATGTGTAGTGCGTATATGTGTCAATTTGAAGGCATTGAAGTTGATTTTTATAATTTTTGACTAACAATTATGTCTGCTAAAATATATATTTTTTGTATTTTTTTTAGTAAAAAGTATTCTATGTGTGTTTTATACTTCTAAGAATATGTGTACAAAGTTTCATGAAAATCAGTTGAGTAGTGTTGGTGTGAAAGCGTTACAAACAAACTTACATTCACATTTATAATATTATTAGGGAGGCATAAGTAAGTTTATAATTTGATTTGTTTATGTATTTCTTAAAATATTAATAGATTTTAGCATTTCTTTTATTTTTAATGGCCGAGATGTCTCTCGGCCATTAAAAATAAAGTTATCGCTCACGATTTTATTTGTATGGACTTTATGAACTTAGCTATACTTTCATTTTTATTTTTCGAATTTTAAGCTATAATGGTGTCAGAAAAACGGAAGAGTTTTTATATTAATAACAGATTGATGTTATAACTTTACTAACCTATTACCAAAATCAATAAATACTAATTAATATACAAATAAAATACATATCTGAAGTAGGTAACATGTAGGAATGTTACCGAGACCTTGCCAAGGCTAACAATCATCTTGTGGTTAGTTCTTGGCAGTGCTTTACAGTAATACCTTGAAAACCGTTCTTTGATCGCATCTAAGTTGCACCTATCATTTTCTTAGGCATTGGCTAACACAATATTGCAACGAATTACAAGTAAATAGTATTTAATAATGGATATTAACTGTGTGACTCTTTAGCTTTATGCTTTTACCCGGTTTCCACCCGATAGTTAAGTGTGTAACTCAACGCCATACTTTATCTTACCAAAGCGGAAAAATGAAAACAATAGAATTATTTTTTTTAGCTTCAAGCTGTATCCCGCATATAGCAGAGGTAGGCAGAGGGAACCTGAGAACCTAGTGTTAATACATACACTCCATTCTCTTTGAACAATTCCGATCCCCACTTTCCGTCAGATTGAGGCATTACGTGCTGAGTGGCGGAACTCAACGCCACGCTTAGCATGTTACGAGACAGGAAATGAAAATACTAAATATTATTTAAAATTTTCATTTCCTGGAGTGGCAATCGAACCCACGCATGCTTGTACCTCTGCGCCACGACAGGCCTTTAATAGAAATATAATCATTCGAAATGTCAGTCGAATACAACAAATCTCGTTTACAGTCTAGTTGTTTCATTACGTCATGATGGGAAACAAAATAAAAAAGACAAAAGGCTGAATTTAACGATGGGTCAAGTACCCAAGTATTTGGATAAAAGTCACTCTGAAGGGCACTTAGATCCATGAGGTCCCATAAATGATCCCATCCTTGCAGATAACGGATAGGGGGAAGATATGTCATGTTAGTATATTTATTGTGACGTTTTTACGGGAAATATTTTAGAACGGGGAATAAAAGGTACGATTCCAATACCGTATTGCCGTTATCTTAAATGAAGTATGGACTGACTGTAAAATATTGATAGAGTTTAGATGGTTGAATGTTGAATTATAGGAATTTGAAATTTTAATCAAAATCAAAATATTCCTTATACAAAGGAATATTTTTAAGGAAGGAATGCTTCACACTATTTTCTGCACATAGCAGGGTAGGCAGAAGGAACCTTAGAACCTAGTCTTAAGATACTCCGTTCTCTTTCAGCATTTAGAAATTACAAATAGGAACGCTTTTTAAAAAATATTTACCAGCGAAAGTTCGGTTGATCATCAATAGACAATATCATTTGTTCATTTATCTACTATATATGCAGAGAAAAGAGAAAGATATTATTTTAATTTAAGCATTTCCTCAAGTAAGGATTGAACCCACACCTTATAATCAGACGCTGCTGCTGCGCTACAATAGTCTCAACTCTTTCTTTTTTTTTAGCTTCACGCTGTATCCCGCATATAGTAGGGTAGGTAGAGGGAACTTGAGAACTTAGTGTTAAGTATACTCCGTTCCCCACTTTCCGCTGAATTGAGGCATTGCGTGCTGAGTGGCGGAACTCAACGCCGCGCTTTGCCTTTTTACCAAACCCTGGAAATGAAAAAATCCATTTCCTGGAGTGGGAATCGAACCCACAGCCCGTCGCCACAATAGGCGATAATCTCAACTCTTTAACGAATATTCAACATAATAACGAAAATTATGACTCTTTCCCTAAAATGAACCCATGCCAAATTACATTAATTATTGACCCAAATATATGTTAGGCGATTAATCTGTTACAGCTCTCCAAGTTTTTTCAACTCAGAAAGGTGCAAATAGGTACAAATTCAACGTTTTCAAGTATCACGTACGTGATTTGTGACCTCTGGGGCAGACGTATTGCGGTCGTCAGGACCCCCCGCGGCTATAGCAATTTATATACTCGTTACCGTCCTGTATTAAGTGTTAAAATGGTTTTTTTTGCGAGATTTATTGCTGTTTCGGAATTGAGGACTTTATGGATGGGAGTAGTGTTTTTTATTTGTTTATGATATTAACCTGTTTAGGTGTAATCCTGTTTAGTATTAAGTAAATTATGAGAAGACATATGTTCGGTGACGGAACTCAACGCCGTGTTTTGCGTTCATTCCCCGAGTGTGAAAACTCACGCTGTACTGCACAGATTATGTGAAAATATACAAAAATAATCTAATTTATATTATTTGTACCCACATATATTCCATGACGAATAAGACAAAGTGCGGCGTTGAGTTTCGTCACTTGACACGTAATAACTCCAATTCGAGTGAAAAGCGGCGAAAGGAGTGTCTTGACACTACGTTCACTGTGACTAACCTGCTATGCAGAATAAAGTAGAAAGCTGAAATACTCCATGCTTTTAGGCTTTTGTTAACAATAAAAAGATTATGAAACACAATTTTTCCTACGATTTCCATTTTAGAGGCAAAATTGACATCGAAAATTCGAGAAACAGAACAGAATGGTATATTAGACGGTTATTATGAATCGAATTGAGTGGCAGGTCGGACGGACGCAAATATTTACCTTGGGAGGGAATGTAATGTAATTTCATTTGATCCATACAGTCCTTGATGAATAATAAAATAACGGGTTGAAACAATTGTCTTGTAATTCTTTTGAAACGCATATATATAATATATTAAAATGTTTCTTTTTTGTATATGAATATTTTATAAGTTTATACTTGTATGAGATGAAAAAGACTTTTTGGTGTACGTTCTTTGCGTATTATCAGATTAAAATAAAAAAAAAATAAGTGACAGATTGTTTTCCCGCGCTTTTTATTTTGTAGTGTATTTCTTCTGCAAATGTGTATTATTTTTAAGTTGATATTGAAAATTGAAATAATAAATAGTGAAAATATTTTATTATGTTCATTATTATTTAAGTATTTATGCTTTCAGTAGCGCGATTATAACAATAATGGTCGACCATATAAACTTTTTAGCTGAACGTACTACAGGTCCTCATGCTTTACGTATATGTAGCCTACGTATACGTAAAACATGAGGATCTCTTGGATGGCATGTATGAAGAGGTTAATGACTGTGGACGAAGCGAAAGAGGTATGCAGAGACCGCGCGAGAAGCGCTACGCCTGACGATCCGTTCTCTCTGATTACCCCGCTAGGCACAAAGTGTGTCTAAGTAAGAAGTAGTGGTAAACTAAAAGTCAGTTTTTTTTTAATAATTTTAAATACATACTCATTTAACTATTATACTGGTATAATAAATATAATCCTTACTAATATTATAAATTCGAAAGTAACTCTGTCTGTATGTCTGTCTGTTACGCTTTAACGCCTAATCCACTGAACCGATTTTGATGAAATTCGGTATAAAGATAGAACTGAACTTGGGAAAGGACGTAGGATACTCTTTATCGCGAAAAAAAATATAGAGAGGGTTGAAATACGGGAAAGTTTATATGGACGTTCCTTATTGTCAAACATAATCATGTAAGATTGTTTAACTGTTTACTTTGACACATAAACCACTTAACCAATTTTGACAAATAGTCTAGACCTTGGGAAAGACTATAGGATATTCCTTATCATATCGCGCGATATAACCGAATTTCACGCGGGCGAAGCCGCGGGCGGAAAGCTAGTATATAATAAATATAATATAATACCGGAATCAAAAATAAGTAGAGGCCGCTCGCCTTTGACCTGGTGGTCCACTATCGCTAGAGACCTAAAACAAGAGAGGTTGCCTGAACCGACAACCCAGGACCGCACGTCTTGGCGCAGAAGAGTAAGGAGACCCGACCATAAATAATGGGATAAGGGTTAGAAGAAGAAGAAGAAGACTGGTATAATAAATTTTTAAGTAGCCAAAACCGACAATTATTATAAAAAATCAATTAATTAATAAATGTAAAAATAATAAAATAAATAAGCAAATTATTTCCATAATAATAGTGTACATTTCCGGAAATGATACACTTTTCCGGAAATATAATTCAATTGTAAAATAATTAATGACAACAATAAATTCAGATTGTTTGATAAATAAATCTTTTGACAAAAAAAAGAGGCTATCGCGGCGGAGTGGTCTGTATAAACGCGGTGAGTTGCAGGTTCGAATCTCACGTGTGGTAATAATCATATTTAAATTATTTTAATTTCTTTGCTCTAGTAACATAAACAAATAACAATAACTATTTTTACCCGACTGTCAGAGGAGGGTTATGTTTTTCGCGCGTATCATGTACGCTTGTAATATTCTTTATTACTTCATATCTTCCAAATATATATATATATATATATATATATATATAGGTATTGATGTTATATAGGCATAGATACTCCAAGTGTTAGACTTCTTCACATAACTAGCTTTTATAGCTTACTTTGTTTGTATTTGATTTCTAAATTTGTAGAAATGGTTTAGTCAAGTTTTTGTTCTTTATAATTATTTATTATAATGTAAATCACTTATACAAATAATAATTTAAGACCTTTGGAAATATTGTAAATTTTCGTGGTAAAGTAACGAAACATAAAAAAATGTTATGTAGGTAGAATCCTAAAGCTGTTTTTTGCACATAAGGGAAGATATAAATAAACACTACTTTGTTCTTACATGGCCGCCGTAAAGACTGCATTTCATATTAAAGATTTTAACAATAATTCAAATTTTAACATAAAAACAAAACCGTCTACAAACAATATGTACTAAAAAGTAACATTATTACGAATAACTTAAATAAAATAAAATAAAATAAAATAAAATAAAATAAAATAAAATAAAATAAAATAAAATAAAATAAAATAAAATAAAATAAAATAAAATAAAATAAAATAAAATAAAATAAAATAAAATAAAATAAAATAAAATAAAATAAAATAAAATAAAATAAAATAAAATAAAATAAAATAAAATAAACTT
>JAKGSA010000662.1:76918-112923 GCA_033558755.1 Philaethria dido
AACCGGCGCAAGAAACTCAGCGGGACCATTTTTTTTTTTTTTTTTATCAGAACAAGAATTACCAAATTGGTTCACCCAGTAAAAAGTTATGCGATGACACATATAAAGAAAAATTGAATTGATAATCTCTTCTTTATTTAAATTCGGTTAAAAAGTAAATTCAGTACTAAAATGTTTTTCAGGTAACATGAGCAGTGAGAGCGTTCGTTCGTGATCTATGTTTTCCTAGAGAATGCACATGTATTTCCTGGCTAACTGTATCTGTGCTTTATAGATTAGGTTGAGGGTAGAGCTGTTTTTAACCGATTTAAAAACAAAGAGGATATTAATTTGACTGTCTTTTTATGTGTGTTACTGCATGACTTATTACTGGGTGAACAAATTTTGATTATTATTTATGTATACGATAGCTAGTGCTTCCGATGTGATCCTATTCAAATTTAGTTAAGATCTGACGGGAAGTATTTGAGTTATTCGTATAATTTTAGTTTTGAGTTCATTTCTTTTAAAAGATTTTCTTTTTTTTATTAAAATCATAATTATTATAATAACGCATAAGTATAGCAAAGTAGAACGTAGCCAGAAGTGCCGGAACTCAACGCCGCATTTTGCCTTGTTACCAGAGCGAGGAAACGATTAAATATTATTTAATATTTTTATTTCCTGAAGTGGGAATCGGTTCCACAACCTGTCGCCTTTACAGACGCACGCTTGTGCCTCTGCGCCACGACACGTCTCTACAAGTTACACAAGTAATTTTGTATACTAAGAAGTGACCATGCGTACGTATTCAATAACATAAAAAAACCTCCTAATAATACTTACGAAAACTATCTATACTTACATTAGTCTATGTACACCTGAATTGAATCTAGATACTGTGGTTTCAGTCTAGGGACGACGATGGATCTCTATCATGAATATATTATAGTTGGGAGTCTACTTTTTGAGTAAATTCCATTTTTTAAAGCTAACCATGTATTAAAAGATATTTTTTCAGTTTTTTTAAATGACTTGGAGAAACAAGGAGAAGGTTCTCAATACTTTTTTATGTGTGTTACTGCATAACTTTTTACTGGATGGATCAGTTTTGTTTATTATTTATTTATATGATAGCTAGAGCTTCCGATGTGGTTTCATTTAAATTTAGTTAAGATCTGTCGAGTAGTTTTAAAGGTATTTGTAATAGTTTTGCTTTTTAGGGAATTTTATTTGAAGCCGGGTTTCTTTTTTGGTAAAATCTAAATTATATGAACTATAGTGTAGCGCGATACGCGATATAGTGACTATAATATTCATACAAAAATAATAGTTACGTAGACAGAGACACCCAAAACATCTTGGATTTTCTTAGGAATTATCTATCTATAGATAATTATATCTCTAAGCCTAGTTAAGATAAGAAAAATGAAGTTAAGATTATTTATTTCCCACAAGAATTACTATTCTCTTATATGAGAAAATAACATATTATACTTAACATAATATAATTACCCGATATTACGTTAAGGAAGGACGTTTCGCTAGTGTGTCGCAATAGGAGAGCGTCTCACTGTAAACGCGGTTAGTCGTGGATTCGATTCCCACTCGGGAAATAATTAGATAGATAGATAGATAGAAAAACTTTATTGCACACTTGAAATTAAACATAAAGAAAAAAATCTTAAATAATACAACAAATGCACAAAGGCGGCCTTATCACCAAAAGTGATCTCTTCCAGGCAACCTAACTGAAAGGATCTACAGATAAAAGTGGGCACAATGCGGTGCAAAAAATATAACGGATATAACTAAATAAATAAATCAACCTAACATACTGTTAGCCCTACATACATACATATTATACCTCACATAATTCATTTGGTTTACCAAAAATGACAATAATGGAAGGCCATTTGGCCATCGTGGCGTAGTGGGACAGTATCTGTCTGTGTTCGGTTGTGTCTATTTCCCCTCGATGAATGATTATATTTAATTTATTTTTATTTCCCCACTCTGGTAATTATAATACAATGTTTCGAATTTCAGTGGAAAGTGGAGTATGATATGTTTCGACTCTAGGTTCGCTCTAACTACCCTGTTATGCGGGATAAAGCATGAGGCTAGAAAGAAGAATATTTCGCTAATATATCATTTAATGACAACATATGTAATTAATAACACAGAAAAGCTAAAACAACGTACTTTCGTGTACGTAGTTATTACGTATAACTCAAAAACTATAATTTAAACGAGGCCACATCAAAAGCATATAAAAAAAGATAACATCAGAATTGCACCACTCAGTAAAAAGTTATGCGGTAACTAACACACATAGAAATAATACATTTCAATTGAGAACCTCCTCATTTTTTGAAATCGGTTAGAAATAGTAATAGATTCTTAATTTTTTTATTTAACTCAAGTGTCTCAGAACACTAACGTAGTAACTAAGGCGTGAGTTAAACCTACCCTTTCATTATTTGTTCAACAAAACTTCATGAACTACCGCTTTGTTTAAGCTTCAAATTTAAACTGATCGTCCAGTGAAAGTATATCCACTAAAGAAAATAAGCATTACATAGCAGAGGAGAGTAGTCAAAGAGAACTTAGTGTTAAGACACTCTGATCGCTGTTTTGCAATCGAATTGCGTGTCAAATGGTGGAACTCAACGCTGCGTCTTGTCTTATCAGAGCTGAGAATTGAAAACATTTAAATATAAAGTATTCCTCCGAGTGGGAATTGAACTCACAATCATTTGCGCTTGCTTTCAAACGCTGTTCTATGCAAATCCTATAGTTATGAACGAGAAATCCTCTCTAGTGCTTATGTACAATCTGCAAGGAATCTACATATTCTATTTCAATTTTGTACGGTCAATAGGTTAGATAATAGGTATGACTTTGTCGTCTATTCGTTGTCTATCAGTTAGTAATGGAAGAGTTTTTATATTATTTAGACCAAGAGTTTCTAGCCAGGGGGGTGTAGGGAAATGTCATGAGAGGGCGTAGGGAAATGATAAGCCAATTTTTTTCATAAAAACATTTGATTAGTTTGAAATTTGTTTATTAAAATAAAATGCCTGTCGTGGCGCAGAGACACAAGCGTGCGAATGTAAACGCGACAGGTTGTGGGATCCCCACTCCAGGAAATGGAATTTTTCATTTCCTGGGTTTAATAACAAGGTTAAGTGCGGTGTTGAGTTCCGCCACTCGGCAATCGCAATGCCTCAATTTGGTGGAAAGTGGGGAATGGAGTGTCTTAACACTAGGTTTCCTTTGCCTACCCTGCTATATGCGGGATACAGCGTGAAGCTATATATGTATGTAAAATAAGATGAAGTAAGTAAAGAATTTTTAATAATCCTTTTTTTTTTTAAGTAAAGGAAAAGTAAACAGGGAACATGAAAGCATTATCTAGAATTTGGCGAACCCTAATAAAAGTGGTTAAGAAACCCTGATAGAGCTTTTTGTAGGTCTACTATAAGCTGTTACCCGTGTCTTCGCTCGCGTTGTCAATGACAGGCATACCATAGTGTATAGTGCGTATATGCGTTCCTTTGAAGGCTTTGAAGTAGCTAGATTTTTTTTTAAAACAATCATGTCTGTGAAAAGAAATATATTTTTTTAAAGTATCCTTTGTTTTTTATATTACTTCTAAGAATATGTGTACAAAGTGTCTTGAAAATAGGTTGATTAGTTTAGGCTCTAAAACGTAAAAAAAACAAACAAACTTACATTCACATTTACAATATTAGTAAGGATTATAAAAAAAAAACAGTAAGCTATACAAAACATAGCATATCATTCAGTGTGAAAACATATTATTATCCCACTATAAGCCACACCATCAAACTTTATTCGTCCCATGTGAGTGACTAATTACATCTCCTGGAGCTGATCGTAAATAATTTCTAGACTTACAACTTAACTAGGTAGAGTTGGTAAAACTTAATCTAGACAGACTTTGTTATGAGATTTTAGATAGAACTTGTTTTAAAGTGCTATTGTTTAAATATTGCTAGGTTACCCTGTTTTATTCTGTTATTATGTGAAGCCTTGTTGATGTGTAAAATGTGCGTTACCATAGCAACGTGAATGTATGGATAAACATTAAGACATTCCGTTTTCTTTTAACACTTCCGTTCCCCACTTTTCGCCGAATTGAGACATTGCGTGCTGAGTGGCAGAACTAAACGCCGAGCTTTACCTTGTTACCAGAGCGAGGAGATGAAAATACTAAATATTATTTAATATTTTCAATTCGTGGACTGGGAATCGAACCCACGACCTGTCGCGTTTATAGTTACACACTTGTGCCTCTGCGCCACGACAGATCTCCAGGCTTCACAGACAGAAGTAACTTTTTTTTTTATGAATTAAATTACATCCACGGACTCACACTTGCCCGTGCCTTTTGTTTTTTTTTATTTATTAAAGTTGTAGCATACTTCTACAGAACTACTTAATTGTATGACAGAAGTAACTTAAGCAACTTTTATTAAAGCTAAATTGTTTTAATATCATAAATTTAACACAATATAACTTTTTTTGTTAAATTCCATGTGTAAAAAGTCGCGGGCACAGCTAGTCTATATTACTATAATATTATAAATGCAAAAGTAACTCTGTCTGTCTGTCTGTTACGCTTTCACGCTAAAGCCACTGAACCGATTTTGATGAAATTCGGTATGAAGGTAGAACTGAACTTGAGGAAGAACATAGGATATCTTTTATCGTGAAAAAAAATTATAAAAAAAAAAAAAATAAATTTTTTTTTGACAAATAGTCTAAACCTTAAGAAAGACTATAGGCTACTCCTTACACGTCGTGCGATATAACCGAATTCCACGCGGGCGAAGCCGCAGGCGGAAAGCTAGTATAATATAAAACTCGTGCGTAAATTATAAACATAACTTTGTATTTACCTCACACGTCTCCAGATGGAAAAAATAATTCAATCCCAACAAAATGTATTAACGCACCGGCGAAATGAATTGCGGCCATTTACGACTACCATCACAGTGACGATGAAAATAATATTTATTATATACTATTTTTTATACATTTTTTATTTATTGCAAGTATTAGTTTAGTTAAAAGAGGACATAGTGACGCAGTGGAAGAATGCCTGACTTTTAAGGAGGTGGTTATGGGTTTGATTCACTTGGAAATGATCGGTTGCATTATATAAATTAGAATCAAGATTTTTATTAAATATTACATAGGGTAAAAGGCAGAAAGTCACAGCAGATCGATCGATTTTGCTCTAGCAACATAACATAATAGTATAACACTTAAAGCTTGTTTTTATAGAGGTTCACAGAATCAGATGAAAGAAAATATAATATTTGATTGAGAAAAAGTGTGAAGCTGAAATTATATTTTGTTTGGTGGTAGGAGGTTCGTCCTCCGTCTGGCTCGCGACCACTATCATGTCAAAGACGAACCGCCAAAATCTTGTGATGTGTTCGGTTCGATGGCATGTAAGCCAGGTTTTCCCCTTTCCCACCCATTCTTTGCCCAAAAATGTGGTGGTTCCGATATGGTTCTGCATTATCCTTCCGTCTCTATCCTCTGGAGTTGACAACGCATCCTACAACATCTCTGGTGGTGTAGATGTTCATAAACGAAAGATAACCACCATCAGGTGGTCTTTCACTCGTTTGCCATCCGTTTATCATAAAAAAAAAAAAAAAAAAAAAATATTTGGGAGGTGAACATGCCTTCCAACATTTTAAATACAAATATTGATAGATGAATAATGTTATTCAATACATCAACCTGAAAATAAATATAAATCGAATTAATATGACATCGTCGTGGCGCATTTTAATGTAATACGCAATACTTGGATTTGATAAATGCTTTGAAAAAAAATTAATCAATTAAAGATAATAAAATCAACAGATGTTATGTCTTAACTAGCACAAACTTCATTGCCTTAGCTATGTGTGTATTAAATACGTTAAAAAAAATGAAAAAAAAATATAGTTAGTGTGAAAGTCAGTTGACTGTGTCTCATTTGAATTCGGAATCTCCGTATTCGAATTTCGAATTTGTATTTGGAGGGAAACGCTAATTCTTTTGATTAGGCTGCATTCATTATAAAATGAATTCAAAAAAGTTTTTATATTCTTTTACTTATTACGTGATAAGAGTTTATTATTGGATTTTTAAATTAAATTAATTAAATTAATATAAAAAATAGTTAATATAGAAATAAAATATTTATTCTTCTTTTCATAATTTTTTTATAACGTTAATATATTTGTTTAGTTTTACGCTGTAGCCTGCATATGGCGGAATCAACGCCGTGCTATACCTTGTTACCAGAACGAGGAAATAAAAAAATTATTTCCTGGAATGGGAATCAAACCCACAACCTGCCGCGTTTACAGTCGCACGCTTGTGCCTCTGCGCCACGACTGGTAAAATTAAATATTAGATGAAAGATATCACCTAACATGTTCTCTATTGATGAAACAGATAATCTTAAACGAATACATAATGCTTAAACTACTACGTAGGTATAAAATATGGTAATGACTCAATTTTAGTCTTGCGTCTTCGTGATATCGAAAGATAATTATAATAAATATATGCAAAATTATATATATGCTCTTACCTCATTTAATCTATAATCTGAACTAAGAAATACCAATATTTTAAACTAGGTAGTGCCCACAACTTTGCTCGTGTGAACTGTTTTAATATCCTTGTACGAGTAATTCTTTTTTCATGTTCAATTGATTTCAAACACAATAGATTCAAAAATAAGTTCAAAATTTGGAAGCTAGTTTTTTTAGTATTCTTTTTTAACGCATAAACCTTACTTAAGCTAACTAAGTAATAAATTTGAAACCCTCACCGTAATTTTGACTGTAAAACAAAAAATCTATTTTTTTCAGTGTCCTTGGATATTCCAGGAAATCTTCTAACCATCGTCTACCATTTAGAAACCCCTAATTGTTATTTATGAATACCGTATCCACAACTATCGTATCCCACTTTTTTATATGATAGCTAGTGCTTTTGTTGTGGTCTAATTTAAATTTAGTTATGATCTGACAAGTAGTTTTTGAGTTATTCGTAATAATTGTACTTTTTAGTGCATTTTATTTGCAGTCAGTTTTCTTTTTTGTTAAAATTTTAATTATTATATACATTTTCCGAAATCGAATTTAAACTTACAATATTAAATGAAATTATTTTACCCGGATTAATTGCGTATATTTTAGTATTCGGAAATACATTTTTGGAAACCCGATGTTTCGTTTAGAGAGTTAGTCTAGTTGTGACCACGGACTATTGTAAAGTGTTGGAAACGTCGAGTTTCCAAAAATATATGCGATTAATCCAAATATAGTCATTTAATATGTGTAAAAACTGCGAAAATCCAAATTCCCATTAAACTTACAATTTTCACTTACATTAACCTAACTAGCTATTTTATACAAATATTTAATATATACGCTACTTTCTATCCAGTATCCATGTATCACTCGCGTAACAAATGTTTTTTCTTATAAAAGCGTACCTATAACATAACGTCTTCAAACGTTAACAAATTCAATTTAAGGCAACGTGTGCTTGGAAATAAATATGTCTTCCTGCACCACTTTGCAAATTTGATTTTACCTTGATCTTATAACATGTAATGAAATACTTGAGAGAACGTTTTAAATGTCAATCTTTTGGGAATATTAAGTTATTTTGTATTTGGTTATTGTGGAGGTCTTTGTGATTTCTCACGGAATGAAACTCCACTTCCCAATATCTTCAATGGACTGTATTTCTTTAATTGTTTCAATTTCTTCAGAGGTCTTCACTGTGTCACGTATCCCGAACGAATGTGTCGCTACCGGCAAATGTGCCTCTTTTTATTCCTCCCTACGTACACGCGATAGCCTATGCCTGAGCGAGAGCCTGAACTCGCTCGCGTTCGTAAACAAGCATTGTACGCAGGGAGGTGACAATACACTTTCTTAATTTTTATTACTCTATACAATTCTAAGAACATTAGTCTATACAATTCTAAGAACAATAGTCTATACAATTCTAAGAACAATAGTCTATACAATTCTAAGAACAATAGTCCATACAATTCTAAGAACAATAGTCTATACAATTCTAAGAACATTAGTCTATACAATTCTAAGAACAATAAACTTAACTATTATTATTTTCCTTTCCGTCGTCCGCTACAGTTATTGTTATTTATTTATCTTTTTACTGTTTTACGCTTTTTCCCTTTTAGAAAGGTAGTCAGAGATAACCTGTCATGATAATCCGTTCTCCATTTTCCGCTAGAACTGAGGCACTGAGTGGTGAAACATAACGCCGGGCTTTGCCTTGTTACCAGAGTGGAGAAATGAAAATACTAAATATTATTTAATATTTTCATTTCTTGGAGTTGGAATTGAACCCACAACCTGTCGCGCTTATAGTCGCACGCTTCGACAGGCCATAATTTAAATATAATTATTATCTTGGGTGGGAATAGAAACCATAACGATTACGTTGACATTACTTAAGTATATGATGGATTTACTATCATATTTTTGTCTATAGCTAACTAGTTACGGTTAACTATTTAGTTACGGTCTTATTGTTAGGTACACAAATTGTATGAAGAAACTCATTTATATGAAATGAGATCAGATAGTAGAAATTTGTCAAATATTTTTTTTTTATAATTAATGACAACTGACACTGACAGAGGAATCAAAATGACCGCAAAAGAAAATTGTAGTGTAAACTAAAAATAATTATCAAAAAGATCCACCATTAAAACTGAATATGTCAAAAAATATAAAATTTTAAGCATTTAATTCAAATTGTTTCGATTGAACAAAATGGGTAAATTGCCATATTTATATACTGACTCCGATGAGGCAGAAGACACCTCTAGTTCTGTGGAAAGTGTTAAAAAGAAGAAGAAATTATCGTTAGTATATATACTATGTTAATTATAAAGCAGCTACAACCTTTATTCCATATAGCGAGGTAGTCAGAGACAAACTATTGTAAGGACACTCCGTTCTTTACTTGAGAGGCTTCGAGGCTTTGCACTAAAATCCATTGAAAACCTTTCCCAACTACGAGGATTGATTGCGCATTTTTTTTTATGCATAATGGATGGCAAACGAGCAGAAGGACCACCTGATGGTAGGTGGTTACCTTCACTCATGGACATTTACAACACCAGAAATGTTGTAGATGCGTTGCCGACATAGAGGACAATGTAGTAGTCCGCTATCGGAACCACCACATTTTGGGGAAAAGGTTGGTGGTAAAGGGGAGAAAAATTTTTACTACGATGCTCCGATCAAAGACTCAAATCATCTAAGAGTTTTTTCAAGGGCACCTTCAATCTCGATGTCTAGCAGGAGGATCACCACTATTCGCTGGGTTCTCCTTGAAAATGTCATAAATTTATGATAGTAAATAATCTATATATTATTACAGTATTTTAAAGTACGGTAATGGCAATGTGAAGAAGAAGAAATGCAAAGTGCACAGTAAATCAGAACCTGACGACTTCGACTATAGAAGTAGCCACTCTAGTCAGCGTATGTCTATGCAAAAATTGAGAGGCATTTTGAAACATAGGGAACCGGAATGTAAGTATCTTGAATTTTTTTATTATTTTTAGCTTCACACTGTATCCCGCACATAGCAGGGTAGGCAGAGGGAACCTGAGAACCTAGTCTTAAGACACTCTGTTCTCTATTAACATTTCTCTTCTCCACTTTTCGCTGAATTGAGGCATTGCGTACTGAGTGGCGGAACTCAACGTCGCGTTTTGCCTTTATATTTGTATTAAGTTACAAATATCATTTTAGCTTTACGCTTTTTCTTGGATAACAGGACACTCAAAGAGAACTTAGCGTCGAGACTTTATTTTCCTCTCGAATCCTAGGCATTGCTTATTGGCTGGTAACACATAATGTCGCTCTTTGAAATTATTCATAATAATTTCTTCAAGTAGAAATTGAACCCACAATCAATCGTGATTATAGTCAGACACTGTCCCTCTGCGCCACGATAGCCTCAATTTTGTTCGAAAAGTAAAGAACGGAGTGTCTTGACACTAGGATAATAGGGTGGTCAGAGCACCCTTTTATGCGATAAAAAAGTAAAAAAAATTGCCCGCACTCAGCCTAGGTTTGGGTCTAGCTAAAATATTCCAACTAGCAAATTACTTTGGCAAGTAATTACACGACACGCCAATTTTCAACGTCGATATAATATTAAACCTTGGAAATTGGGGTGCAAGGGTTGTGTGCCACATTTTGGTATACGAGGACATATGTATGAGTATATGACCAAATAGATGTGTTTTGTATTGTTATTATGTACTAACCCTCTTATGAAGGTGATCCTGTCGTGGCGCAGAGCCACTAGCGTGCAATTGTAAACGCGACAGGTTGTGGGTTCGATTCCCACTCCAGGAAATGTAAAAGTTTAATATTTTCTTTACCTGGGTTTGGTAATAAGGCAAAGCGCGGCATTGAGTTCCGCCACCACGCAATATCCCAATTCGGCGGAAAGTGGGGAACGTAGTGTCTTAACACTAGCTTCTCAGGTTCCCTCTGCCTACCCTGCTATATGCGGGATACAGTGTGAAGCTAAAAAAAAGAGAGTTCTCAATTTGACGAAGTTTTTTTTTGTGTTACTGCGTAAGTTTTAATTGGTTGATTTTTTTATATGATAGCTAGTGCTTCTAATGTCTCATTTAAATATAGCTAAGAACTGACGCGTAGTTTTTGAGTTATTCGAAATAATGTTACATTTTAGTGTAGTTTTATTTACATTCAATTTACTTTTTTGTTAAAATCTTGACTGTACATATTCTGGTAAAACAGGATAAAAAGTCAGTGTAAAGTAAAAAGTAAGATGAACAAAATGAAATTGTATATTCTTCTTTTGTGAAGATACATGTATGTTTGTTACGTTATTACGCAAAAACTACAAAACAAATCTAGATGAAACTTCACAATAATAGCTTATACATTAGAACAACATATACGCTACAATTTATAAAAATATTTCCTACTTTGGCCATAATATAGCGATCTATCAAGTTTTAAACATAATAGGTTAGTTTTCATCACTCACCAATCAGTGTTGCTGGTTCAAAAGGGGAGAACGGAATATCTAGTCACTACGTTCTCACATACATACGAGTACATAGCATCACACTGTGCCCCGCGTACAGCATGGTAGGCAGAGGGAACCTAGTGTTAAGAAAATCCGTTCCCCACTTTCCGCCGAATTGAGGCATTGCATGCTGAGTGGCGGAACTCAACGCCGCGCTTTGTCTTGTTACCAAACCCAGGAAATGAAAAATTCCATTTCCTGGAGTGGGAGTTGAACCCACAATCTGTCGTGTTTACAGTCGCACGCTTTTGCCTTTGCACCACGACAGACGTTCTCACCCCACATACATTCTACATAGTATTCATAAAATAAATGATCATTATATAAACTAACAGCTGAAGCTGCGAAGATGATTATCTCTTGATATCTTATTCCTGAAAATGAGATCTACCTTGAGATATGTGAAAAGTTAAATTGTTGTCGCTGTAACTTCGTTAACGGCCTAATGAAAGTTTTATTATTACATTATTCATGTGTGCACAAATTTAATAGGCCCCTATGGGCACATTGTCTTGTAGTTTCTACTTTGTGCGGAGAGGGGGGAAAAAGCGGAATGAATTAACACTAGGTTCTCTTTGATTCTTCTGTTTTTGGTAGAAAGCATGAAATAGAAATTTTAGAGAAGAAACTGCTTATAAAGCCTATTGCGTCACCGGGTGTTTAGATCAGTGTCATAGTGCTTAGCTTAGATCAGTGCTTAGGACTTCCGACTCAAGTGTAGAGCTAAGGAGGCCCTTTTAAGATTCGTGCTTCTTTGAATAAACAAAAGATACTCAATAAATTTCGTTTTCGAAATAGTTGAATTGATAATAGTCCTAGACAGGCCGATATATTTATGGTTAGGTAGATGATAGACAGATTTTGATGTCATACCTCTCGTTACCACTTTTACTGCGTTTAAATTGACTCTAAAACTGGTCAATGACGAAAAAACCTTAAATATAACGATAGTTTTCTTATAATTGGTAGAAGACAGAGAGAACCTAGTGTCAAAAGAATCCGCTCTTCACTTTCTGCCTGAGACATTACGTGTTCAATGGCGGAACTCAATACGGTGCAATGAAGATAATTTAAATAAACATATGTATATACATTACTATTTATGATACTTCAAGTAGAGATCGAAACTTGTTGTTGCATTTAGACGCTGACCCACTATGTCATGGTGGCCACAAACATTAAATTTTAAAAAGGTAAAATAGAATAAGTTAGCTTTAAATAGAATACAAACCTGTATTTATAGTATATATTCGGCCGTCTCTACTACGACCACCGCGAAGATAATTGTCGTCGTCTAACTTGACAAACGTAATTGATGAATTAAACTACTGATATCAATTGAATACTATTTATTTTATGGTAAACAATTTAGAAATTAATAACGAAGAACAACGCGTGGCATTACAAGGTATAGAGAAGGAGGCCAATAATTAGTACCACATAATGAAATCTTTGACTTACGCAATTTTTAGACATATTAAATAATACTATTTCAGAATTCGAGAGACAAGCTAGGTACCTATGAACACAGATTACTGTAAAGTCAAAGTCAAATAATTTTATTCAAAATAAGAAGTTACAAGCTTCATTTTTTGAACGTCAAATAATTTACCGCCGGTTCACTAAATTTAATGCCTCAGACCTGAGAAGAACCGGCGCAAGAAACTCAGCGGGACTTTTTTTTTTTTTTTATATTCGACAATGGTTTACAATTCTTTATTATTGGCAATGATACCTTTGAAACAGACTGGAGCGAGCATTTCATTCCCAAGGTGTGTTATCATTTATAAAAAAGTGTTCGAAACGTCAAAAATGTATTTTCGAATATTAAAATATACGCGATTAATCCGGTTAAAATAGTTGGATTTAATTAATACCACAGTCTATGTTATATATATTACACAGACCATTGTAATAAGTATTAAGTAGTGTCCCCGTTAACGTTGTTTTTAGCAATGTATATGTCACTTTATATAAACATGGATGTCAAACCATGGTAGTGTGTGTAACATTTATTTTGTTCATTTAATATCCAAAGGTTGCCTGGAAGAGATCGCTTTAAGCGATAAGGCCGCCTTATTGTACGCTATTACTACTTCTATGTTATTTGTTTATTTGTGTGCAATAAAGAATATTTGTATTTGTATTTGTATGCATTATTTTTAAAAAAAATTAGCATTCTGCACTCCTTCTCTATATAAACTATAAGTGTGTCAAGTTTCATGTTCCTCCGTCCGCATAATTTTCGTAAAAAAAGGGGCCCAAAGTTTTTGTTTCACGTATTTATATATAGATAATAAGGCTAGAAGGCGCCAAATTTAAAATATATTAACAGTAATGAATGTGCGAACGTGAACGTACTTTAATTTAATATAACTTTACGATAATTGTTGAAATTTAGCTAAAGTTAATAGTTTGTTGAGGAAATTGATTGACAAAGTTAGTTTATGACTGCTGTAGTAGTTTTTAGTTGGGTAGTAAAATATGGATAATGTTTTTCATCAAATATTGTCCTCATTTTGAGCGGTAAAGAGAACCCAGTGGCAGATTTCTCTGTTCTTCTTTTACAGTGCAGCATAACGAAATATTAATATTATGGCAGATTGATGCTATTGTCAATTTTTTTTTCAGCTTTACGCGCATAAACGTTTGTCACATATTGAGTGACGAAACTCAACGCCGCGCCTTGTCTGACCAAAGCGATGAAATAAAAATATGATCACTTATTAAATGAAACTATATTTTGTGTTCTATCTACTATAAAGTGTTCGAAATATCGAGTTTCCAAAAATGTATTTTCAAATACTAAAATATACGCAATGAATCCGGTTAAAATAGTTTTATTTAATATGTTTAATAGTTTGGTGGTAGGAGGTTCGTCCTCCGTCTGGCTCGCGACCACTATCATGTCAAAGACGAACCGCCAAATATCTTATGATGTGTTCCGGTTCGATGGCATTGTAAGCCAGGTTTTCCCATTCCCACCCATCCTTTCCCCAAAATGTGGTGGTTCCGAGAACGGAATACTACAATGTCCTCCTCTTCCATCTGTATCCTCTAGGTTGGCAACGCATCTACAACATCTCTGGTGTTGTAGATGTTCATGGGCGAAGGTATCCACTTACCATCAAGTGGTCCTTCTGCTCGTTTGCCATCCGTTATCCATAAAAAAAAAAAAATGTGTAATAATCGCGAAAATCAAAGATCTCATTAAATATGATCACTTTCCCAAGTGGAAACCGTACCCACAGCCAATCGTGTTTACAGTCAGAGGCTGTCCCACTGTGCTGAGATCTCTTCTTCCTGTCATAACTGTATAATGTAATAACAATTTTTTCCATTTCTTTTCCAGCGTCAGAAGAAGATGAAGACAGCGAGCCAACTCACGTGTTCCGTTCTCAAGACCGTTGTTTCGTTGGACGTGTTCCCCGACCTGCTGGGGCGAAACCTGGACGAGGTGGCGGAGTCGCCATCATTGTGAGGAAGCACGGAAGTGTAAGTTAAAAGGAAGTTGTAGAAATATTATTTATCGAAACTTTAAGATGGCTTATAATCAGTAAAATATTTAATTCTACTAGTGTCCCCATAGACGTGTTAACAACGCGTTGTCTTTAGCAATGTATGTACATGTATATTTTATATAAACATGAATGTCAAACCATGGTCGTGTGTGTAACATTTATTTTAATAATTTAATATACTTTTTATGCATTATTTAAAAAAAATGTTAGCATTCTTCACTCCTTCTCTATATAAACAATAAGTGCTAAATTTCCTACTCCTCCGACTGCATAGTTTTCGTTAAAAGGGGTACAAACTTTTTGCTTCACGTATTTATATATAGATATATCTTTTAGAAATATATTGTACTAAATACGCAATGTTATTAAATTTTTGCATTTGTGAATTGAAAGTATAAAATTAGAAGATGTATTCTATGTTCCCGTTTGAAATCGAAATATTGCGTGTTGAGTCACGGAACTCAACGCTGCATTTTGCTTAACCAGACGGGAAAAAATATATTTATTTAAATATAATCATTCCTCGAGAAGGGATTGAACCCACGACCCATCGTGTTTCCAGTAAGTTGTCTCTGCGTCAGTCGTGAAGCAATTAATTGGATAATCTATATATAATACGTGAAGCAAAAATGTTTGGATCTTTTTTTGCGAAAATTACGCGGACACAGGAGCATAGCACTTGGCACACTTACAGTTTATGTAGAGAAAGAATGCAGAATGCTTACAGTTTTTTAAAATAATGCATAAAAAGTATATTAAATTAACAAAATAAATGTTACACACACTACCATGGTTTGACATCCATGTTTATATAAAATGACATATACATTTCCATAGTCAACGCGTTGTTAACGCGTCAACAGCGACACTCGTATAGTAAAATAAATAACATAAAATCTCAATATATTTTTGTTCGTCGTATCGAAATTTTAACGACCAACCACTCAGTGATGACTTTTCAGGGAGTTCCGGTTTCAAACAGAGTTACCTACCACGTCTGATTTCAGGCTGAAATAGTTTGCCATAATAATTTTTGGACAATATTAGAATTGTGCTTAAAAAATTACCGTAGATCGCACTGTCGCTTTTTTAACTTCTGTAACCAATAAGTATACTCGTGTCTATACATATATACACATTCTGCACTGTGAGGGGGACTGGGTTATAATACAATTTCCCTCCGCCGCCGGGTAGCGTCCCGTAAGTAGCGGGTAACCCGGTTTCCTATTCTGGTGATAGGAGGTTCGTCCTCTGTCTGCCTCGCGGCCACAATCATGTCAAAGACGACCCCACAAATATCTAATGATGTGTTCCGGTTCGAAGACATATTAGTTAGGTTTTCCCTATTCTCAAACATCCTTTCCCGAAAATGTGGTGGTTCTTATGGCGGACTGCCCTGGTCACTACATTATCTCCTCCCATTCCATCTACCCTCGAGGCTGGCAACTCATTAACAACTCCTCTGGTGTTGTAACCACTTACCGTGTCCTTCTCTCTCGTCGGTGGTCTTTCTACGCGTTTGCCATTCTTTGTCAATAAAAAACCCCACACACATACACCCACATACGCATAGGATAAGATCGTATGAACTTAGACAAATTTTATTACAGCCTAGGACAATATTTTTTGGCTCAAAAAAAAACTGACCTGAAATCCTACATAGTCGGTAACTCACACACACACACTCATATGTAAATAGTTTATTTTGCATCGGAATTGCAGAATGCATTAATTTCATTCGTGTTCTCGTTAACACTCCAATCTGTTTTGGAATGCCAATCGATGTGGGGCTTACACCGGTGTAGTGATGTGTGTCAAGTAGCAAATAGTAGTTTTTGAGTATATTTATTATTTTGGGATATATTGAATTCGTTATTTCTGGGAAAATATCAATGATCAGATTTTTACAAAAAAAACCGACTCAGAAACTATGTTAACACTAGGTTCTCAGGTTCCCTATGCCTACCCTGTTACGTGCGGGATACAGCGTGAAGCTGCAAAAAATATTGTATTATTTGGGCTATATTGAATTCGTTAGCCATTATTTGCTGGTAAAGGGTTTTTATTATTAAAATATGTATAAGTATGACATTGGTGTAGCTAGATAAAGATGACAAGAGATGACTTTAGCAAGACACTCCGTTCGCTTTCTTCCTTGATTCGAAATATTGCGTGACTTGGTAGCACTGCGATGGCGCAGATCATCTGCGATGGCGCGTATCATGGGATAGCCTCAATTTTATATATATTTATAAGTAATATAACTAGGATGAGCGTAAAAAGGAGAAAAGTGTATCATTTTTTATTTTTTTTAGCTTCACGCTGTATCCTGCATATAGCAGGGTAGGCAGGGGGAACCTGAGAACCTAGTGTTAAGACACTCCGTTCCCCACTTTCCACCTAATTGAGACATTGCGTGCTGAGTGGCGGAACTCAAGGCCGCGCTTTGCCTTCTGACATTTATCACTATATTATCTCCAGTTACTTTATAAAATCTTTTTATTTTTTAAGTAAAAAATAAATAAAAAGAAAACAGAAATTAAAAAACATAAGTTAAACATAATATTTTTTGCAAGTTTAATAAAGTTGGTTTTGAGTTGGTATTCGCAATGCAATAATAAATATCTACACTCAGCTTTTGCTTGGTCTAGTACAAAGTTATACTCGTACTCGTATAAAACTAACTTAGCGTTACTGGGAGTTACAAGAAAAACACTAACAATGGAAAGAACTCAACTGAATTAAAGTTTTGATTAATTTACTTTATTGAATCAATTTGTGGGGTTGTTATTGACTTTGTTGTTGAAATTGATTGTTATGTTTATTTATATTAGTGTCCCTATTGACGCGTTAACAACGCGTTGTATTTAGTAATGTATATGTCACTTTGTATAAACATGGATGTCAAAACATGGTAGTGTGTGTAACATATATTTTATTAATTTAATATACTTTTTTGCATTATTTAAAAAAATATTAGCATTCTGCACTCCTTCGCTATACAAGTAGCTAACTACAAGTATAAGTATATAAGGTTTCATCCTCCTCCGTCCATGTAATTTTCGTAAAAAGGGATCCAAAGTTTTTGCTTCGCGTATTTATATATAGACTAGTAACCTCATTGACGTGTAAAATTTTTAATTCAAGACATAAGTTTGCGTGTTAATTATATATTATGTACTAAGAAAACCCCATTTGTCGTGTCGCCAGTCCTCGAGAACATTACTCTTGAAGTCGCGTCCTGTATGAGCATATTGTGCTTTAACTTTTCGAGTGACTGCTAGTATCACCATCATCTGGATTTTGACGTAACATAGACGTCTTCTCGCTGTGCGATCTCCACCGTATATATCATGGAGAGTGTTTTGGGAAACTATTTGACCTAACGTCACAATAAATATCATCCACACCATCTAGATATATAGCACTCCACTACTTGGCGGTTTTGTAGGATCATCTTTCCACGTGCCACACGACTGGAATGGTCTACCTGCGACAGCGTTTCCAGGTTAGGTCGGTACCTTTAAAAAGTGCGTCTACAAGGTCGACAACACACCTATAGCTCCTTTGGTGTTAAATACGGTCGTGGGAGGTGGTGATCACTTTCCATCAAGTGTCCCGAACGCTCGTTTGTCTTATCCCTTCCGTAAAACAAAAAATATACACTTGGCCTCGGCAATGTGTAAACATGTCACTTTATACAAAAGTTGAAACTCAAGCAAATGTTGGTGTAATAAATATTTATCAATTTGATGTATTTCTAATATATTAATATAAAAGATATTAATTTTCTGTTCTACTCAAAAGAATGAATTTAGAGTTGAAAAACTTGAATTTCTTCATGAAAATTACTCTTTGAAAAGTTACCTTAACAACTAGTTGCTATTCACTAGAGTATCACATTGTTTTCTTTAGATCACAATGTATCCCGCACATAGCAGGGTAGGCAGAGGGAATGAGAGATCCTAGTGTTACTACACTCATTAAAATACGAAACTAATATAATAAATGATAATATTATTACAAATGTATAATATTTTAATTTCCTGGAGCGGGAATCGAAACCACAACCTATCACATTTACAATCGCACACTTGTTCCTTTGCGCCACGACAGGCCCCCTACACATTAATAAGTACAAGAATATAACATAAAATACTATGAGCTTCCATTCAATAACGTGAAACTATCACGATTTCTATCACTATTTTCACATTATAAGGAGTATTTTTCTGTAATGGCTTATGTAAGCTGGTATCAAATGGTATGCAGAGAAGAGGTGTATCTCAAAATTGAAAATTAAAAAAAAATATTATTAGTTTTTACAATGAATTGTTTCCTTCTACTGAAATATTATAGCAACTACAAAAAAAAGTAAGCAATCTGTTCATTGCCTTGAAAGTAGGTTGTACTCTAATGTGGGTTTTTGTTTTTTTTTTAAAAGTAGTTTCACGCTTTATCCTGCATAGCACGGTAGTCAGAGAGAACGGAGTGTCAAGACACTCCGTTAGCGGCTTTCCAACCGAATTTGAATCGTGGTGATGAATGGCAGAAGTCGATGTCGCGCTTTGCCACCAGAGCGAAGAAATGAAAATAGACAAAAGTCTTTTCAATTTTAACAGAATTACAGTAGATATAATGTAGATATTTTATTAGCTTGACTAATATCTATTTAGCTATTTATTCTCTTATTGTCCAATTTGCTCGAAAATTACACAAGTGTCCACATCTGATGGCTGATGATGACAATATTTCCATAGTCGCCTGATGTCCTTACCAGGATGACTCCCTAGTCAAACTGGCGGTAATTTTTTTTCTCGATAAAAAAAAATTACCGCCAATTGGCCTCCGCCTACCTTTTAAAATTTATGAAAAGATATGAATATTAAGAAATTTTATTTTAACTTCACGTTTAGCTTCACGCTGTCATCCCGCACCTGAGAATCAGAGAACCTGATAACCTGATAAAAGTGTTAAGACACTCTTTCTTTCCCCACTTATGCTTTTCTTTTCGTTTAAGATTATTAATTTATATATAGATTATTATGGATATGCCATTTTGGCTCTGACTCTCTGATACGCTGTAGTGTAAATTCTAGGATGCACGTGAAATAGGGTTTGAACATTGAAAGCGAGGGTGATAACGCGACCGATGGGAGCTTTTAGTCGCGATCAACACGAACCGCGCATGTATGGACGAGTTTTTAGTGAATTATTTATTCTTTTTTTTTAGCTTCACGTTGTATTCCGCATATAGCAGGGTAGGTAGAGGGAATCTGAGAACCTAGTGTTAAGACACTCCGTTCCTCGCATTCCGCTTGCTTTTTGATATCTATTCATAGGCAATCAAGGCACAGTGGCTTGATTTGTTGGGTGTTTGATTCCTACTCGGCCGAAGTTATATTTAAATTATTTTTTATTAAGATATGACTTGAATGTTAATAGAAAGATTAGAATAAAGTTATGCTTTTCCTTTTTCTGAGAAGTGACTCCTGTAGTTCTATATTAACAACCATTTGTTTATCTTTGTCTATGGACTTATTGAAGTCTGGGGTGACTGTTGTAGTCAGCAATTTTTTATTTTTTATATTTTTTTATGTCAAAATATATTTATTAAATATATATTTATTTTTTCATTATCTTTTAATATTTTTCTATATTTTCATACATTTGGATAATTTCTTATTAATACTATAAGTTAGTAGGAATAAAAGGATGGATGTCATTTCTCTTTATAGTAAAAACTACAGAACGGATCCACTTAATATTTTACAATATTTTAATGTTAATAACACACACAATGAAAATCATATTCAGAAAGCGTATAAAAATTTGAACGCTGCGGGACTCGAACCCGCGCCTCTTGGGAACCGCCCAAGCGCTCTGACCACTAAGCCATGCGTTCTATATCCGGCTGCGTCGAAATATACTACTAATATACGCTTGTTACAACTTATTTTTGTTGTTAGCATCTCTGTAGAAAGATTTTTACAAATTTCTGCTTCCCAAAGATCATTTTAAAGAACAATCATTTGCTATTTATTAAATATTTTTGAAACTTTAAAGTGACACACACTTAGGAAACGAAAAACTAATTTGGAAAATGTATTAAATTTTCAATTTTTTTTACGTTTTCTCAATATAAATATCATTTATATCGAAATAACACATAGATATACAGTTTATTAAGAAATTGCGTAATATGGCGTATAAATAAGGATCTAGCTTAAAATATTAATTCCATTACAATAAAATTATTTCCAAATTATAATTTCACTTCAAAAAGATAAAAATAACTTTTTTAATTTCAATTTCTTACGTTAACAGATTAAAAGTGGACGTTGATGAATTAGTCAATTTGAAAATTGCTAATATTTATGTATGGAGCATGCAGTAATAATAAAAAAAATGAAGATATATCATCGATCGTTTTATAAAATATTTTTATCTTTAAAATAAAATATAAAGCGCTTATATAAACGCCTATATCCTTACTAATATTATAAATGCGAAAGTAACTCAGTCTGTCTGTCTGTTACGCTTTCTCGCCTAAACTACTGAACCGATTTTGATGAAATTTGGTATGAAGATAGAACTGAACTTGGGAAAGAACATAGGATCCTTTTTATCGCGAAAAAAGGGTAGAAATAGTTGATATAGGGGATGAAAGTTTGTATGGAACTTCTTTATTGTCAAACATAAAATCATGTAAAATTGTTCAACTGTTTATAACTTTTACACCTAAGCCGCTTAACCAATTTTGACAAATAGTCTAGACCTTGGGAAAAATATAGGCTACAACGTACCATGTCGCGCAATATAATCGAATTCCACGCGGGCGAAGCCGCGGGCGGAAAGCTAGTACAATATAAACGCCTGTCGTGGCGCAGAGGCACAAGCGTGCGACAGTAAGCGCGACAGGTTGTGGGTTCAATCCCCACTCCAGGAAATGGAACTTTTTAATTCCTGGGTTTGGTAACAAGGCAAAGCGCGGCCTTGAGTTCCGCCACTCAGCGCGCAATGCCTCAATTCGGCGGAAAGTGGGGAACGGAGTGTCTTAACACTAGGTTCCCTCTGCTTACCCTGCTATATGCAGGATACAGCGTGATGCTATGTATGTATGTATGTATGACACTATATAAAAAAATTTCAAATCATTTTGAGTAATTTTAATGATTTTGTTAATTTCGAAAAAATGTGTGGCGCCATCTGTTGAAAATTGGTCGAACTCAGAAACCTTCATGGGTTCATGCATAACAACTTTGCTAAAGATCATCACATGATCAAATGCATGGTTCTCGATTCTATAAAGAACATACAGACACACATTCATTTTTATTCGAATTCGAATAGTTTTTGAGTTATTTGAAATAATTTTACTTTTTAGTACATTTCATTGGAAGTCGGTTTTCTTTTTTTGTTAAAATTTTAATAATTATTCTTTGAATTATTTTTCTATATAACAATTATGAATTTACAAAATGATTATTTTCAATTATAGTATTTTTGTAACCCAAAACGTTATAGTACTCTTAAATATAAATATACTAGCTATTACCCGCGGCTTCGTCCACGTGGACAATGGCAGTCCATACTACGTACTATAGTGGATAGTGCATATATACGTTTATGTGAGGACTTTGAAGTAACTAGATTTTCAAATTCTTTGACTTCAATCACTAAACTGTTACCTACAATTGTACATTTTATATATTAGTAGGGATTTTAAATAGCCCCTTGTCTGTTTTTTCATATGTCCACGATTTTCGAGTTTCTCTGTGCTGTGGACAGCTTGGCTTAGCATTTCTCCTGATACATTTTTTCACGTAAACTGTCTCCCAGTGGATTAATATTTAAAAAGCCGTTTGACATACGGAGGTATCGACTCTGATTCCCGCGTGGTGTATGTTACATTTTAATTTTATATAAATGCTTTTTATACTTGTGTCTTTTGTTAACGAGGGAGAATATAGCGTAAATAAAGGCAAAATCGATTTAATATTGTGCTTATTTTGCTCTGAAGGAAAAACTATTTTACAATTTTGATGAGTCTTTCTTTATGTGATAGCCATTTTAAATTTAGTTAAAATTTGACAAGTTGAGTTTTCGTAATAATTATATTTTTTAATGTAGTTTATTTCCAAGTAAATAAGTATATAGTAAGTGTATATAAAAAAAAGCACTAACTGGTCACGTAAAAGAAAAACGTTAAAATGGTTCACCATTTTGAACCACTCTATTCTCCACGGTGATTTCCCTTCAATATGGAAAGATGCCCAAATTATCCCACTCCCTTAAAAAAATCTAATCCAACCTGTTTTTTTCCGATTACCGCCCTATATCCATCCTTCCTTATTATCCAAAGTGCTAGAACGTCTTGTTCTCAATCAACTAAATACATTCCTTTTTAAAACACCATTTTCTTTAAATCCTTTACAATCCGGTTTCCGCCATGGTCATAGTACGACTACTGCTTTAGTTAAAATCACTGATGACATTAGACAGGGCATGATGAACAGAAGGTTACAGTACTTGACATTGTGTTAGATTTTAGTGGTCGTTAACAATGTTGATTTTGACATATTGCTTGCTACACTGATTTCTCTTAATATATCTCCTGAGGTGGTTGATTGTTTTCGTTCTTACTTGTACGGACGTCGGCAGCGGATTCGAATTAGACGATTCTTATTCCCAAATGGTCAATAACCAGTGCTGGCGTCCCAATAAGGTGGCGTGTTGTCTCCTCTTCTTTTTTTCAATTTTTATTAACTCTGTCTGTCTTAAAATTTCTTCTCACTACCACTTGTATGCAGACGATCTTCAAATTTACGCTCAAGGTAATTCTCATCGAACTTCCTGACTCCATCTTAAAATTAAACAATGACTTAGAACAAATTTCAGTTTGGAGCAAATATTTTGATTGACGATTAATCCTTAAAAGTCAAGCTATTTTAATTGGTAGTTCAAGGTAATTGCCGAAAATTCGATATCTCACAAATGTCTCCAATAACTATTAACGGCTCTCATTCCGTTCAGCGACTCGGTAAAGAATCTAGGGCTTAATTATGGACAAGCATTTGTCTTGGGAACCACAAGTAGGAGAGGTAAGTAGAAAAATTTATGCTGCTTCTGCGTGTCTGGCATGAAGACTGCGGAATTTCCTCACCATACCTACCAAAAATTGCGCTTGCAAATTGCCCTACTACCAATTCTTGATTATGCTGACATTTGCTATTCCTGATATTAAAGAAGAGCATCTAAATAAACTCTTGAGCGGTTTCAAAATCTTTGCATTAGATTCATATTTGGTATACGTAAATATGAACACATTTCTCAGTTTCGTACAATCTCAAGTGGCTCCCTATCCGACTTCGCAGGAATACCAATGTTCTGTGTCTTCTATTCTGTCCTGCTTTAATCCTTCGACTCCTCCCTTATTTAAAAACAAAATTCGTTCCTTCATGAAACCCACTGCCGCGGCTCCCTTCGTTCCGACAAAAAACCGGTTGCTTGAAATTCCTCTCCACTCTTTCTCTTCCTTTTCCTCAAATTCTTTTTCTATAAAGCTGCCCACCTATGGAATAGTTTACCGCTTGAGTCAAGATGCGCCAAAAGCTTATTTATTTCCTAAAAAAGCTACTTAAGAATCATTATTTAAATATTTAATTTGGGCCTTTTTGTTTATTTATTTATTTTCTTTGAGACATATAATCTATATAATGTCTATTTATGTGTGTGTATGTATGTATATATGTATGTATGTATGAATGTATGTAAGTATGTATATAATTATGTATTTAGTTTGTATTTTTAATTAACATATATTTAATTTTAATTTTTTAATTCTAATTAATATCCTGATTAGTGCACCGCCTTCCACTACTTTATACAAATCCTATATCCAAAGGTTGCCTGGAAGAGATCGCTTTAAGCGATAAGGCCGCCTTATTGTACGCTATTACTACGAGTACTTCTATGTTATTTGTTTGTTTGTTTGTGCAATAAAGAATATTTGTTTGTTTGTTTGTTTGTTCACCCAGTAAAAAAAGTTATGTGGCATCAACGAATTGAGATCCTCTGATGTTGGTTACAAATCAAAGTCAAAGTCAAATAATTTTATTCAAAAAAGAAGTTACATGCTTCATTTTTTGAACGTCAAATAATTTACCACCGGTTCACTAAATTGAATGCCACAGACCTGAGAAGAACCGGCGCAGGAAACTCAGAAGATGCAATTGTATTCTGTGTAACACGATCCATTTAAAATGTCAATAATTCATTTACTTGAATGATGATTGATTGTTGAAAGATTGTTTCGATGAAAGATTGTTGCATAAATAATATAAGTCCATTTTCTTTTACATATTTATGTATATTTTTATTTTTTTTACGCTTTTTCTAATTTCCCACATACATTCCCACAACCCACAACCGCGGGTTCGATGCTCACGCGGGACAATGACTGTATTTAATTTATTTTAATTTTCTCGTTTTAGTACCATAAAGCTCGGCGTTGATTTCTGTTCCTTAACACGTATTAACGACTTATGACACTAGGTACATGAAAAGGAAAAAAAAATCGAATTAAATTCTTATTTAACCAGTTTTCAATGAAAATTTCTGAAATACAGATAGTATTTAGTGTACGAATAGCTTTCCGCAAATATTGACTCAATTATTTATTTATTTATTATTTATTTATTTATTATTACAAAGATTCTTGTTGTACTTACAGCAAAGCCAAAGCGTACAACAAGATATATGTTAGTGGTTACAATGAAAACTTAAACTATTTACTTAATAATGCTATACATATATTTAAAAATGCCTTTACACTCATACAAAACATATCAATATCCGATTCCTGGGCAACCAGAGCATTGAGCAGGCTCAAAGCTTGGTAGGTGGGCGCAGAGCAGGCAGCCCGCGTGCGCACAGAGGGCAGCTTGAATAACCGTCGCCGGTGCGCCCGCACGAATTAGTTCAGTGGTCTCGTTTATTGATAGATTAGGTAGTTAGTTACTGCATATTTGTATGAAGTTTAAACATAAATTCTTTTTCAAAGAAATAGTATTGACAAAATAAAACAATTTAAAAAAAATGTTTTAAATTTAAAAATATTACGAATAATTCAAAAATTGCTTGTCAGATCTTAACAAAATTATAATTGGACCATATCAAAAACAACTAGCTATCATATAAAAAAAAGAATTATCAAAATTGATTAACCCAGTAAATAGTTATGCGTTAACACACATTGTACATACATACATAGCTTCACGCTGTATCCCGCTTGTAGCAGGGTAGGCAGAGGGAACCTAGTGTTAAGATACTCCGTTCCCCACTTTCCGCCGAATTGAGGCATTGCGTGCTGAGTGGCAGAACTCAACGCCGCGCTTTGCCTTGTTACCAAACCCAGGAAATGAAAAATTCCATTTCCTGGAGTGGGAATCGAACCCACAACCTGTCGCGTTTACAGTTGCACGCTTGTGCCTCTGCGCCACGACACACATCGTAATGTAAACAAATACAGTCAAATTGAGAACCTCCTTCTTCTCTCTTTAAATTCCTCAATTTCTATTATTCTCTTTTCAATATTTAATTTATATGTCTTTTCAGTATTTTTTGGAACCTTTTTCCTAACTTAATCGTAAACAGCAATCACGATAGTAATCTCCACGTAATGTTCAGATGAGATGTGATTACCATTCAAATTTATCTAGGTGTAATCAGCCGCAGCGTCCCGTATCACGTCATTTAGTGCTAAGGGTTATGTTGATGTTGCGGATAATACTATTTATACAGACAGGGAGAGAAAAAGAGAATAGAACTGGAAGAGAAAATTGAGTCACCTTAACACGTTAAAATGTTTGATACTTTATTATAAATTCTTTTTTGATTTGACTATACTACTTTTTTAAAATTTTTGCTTGATTTCTCTTGATTATATGACTGATGTGTGATGAAGTCGATTTTCCAAAAAAAAAAATTTTTTTGCTTTTTCCCACAATAATGATGCAAGGGATGCTTTGTTTATACAATAAGTTGTAGGTCTCATGCGGAGAGCGGAGAATAAAATGTCTATAAATGCCACTTGGAATTGACTAATTGCTAGCTAAGTGGCGGAAATCAACGCCGCGCTTTGTCTTACCAGACTACGAGGTGTGTGATAATGTTTTAAATATAATCATTTCCCAGTGATGTCACCAAACGCAAGGATATTAGCACTGAACCTAGTGTTAATCTTGCTAAAGATTTGAAGTGAAATTTGGTCAAATATTAATTTTTATTTTCTATTTCAGAATATACCAATGAAACCAAGTACTACGAGTACCAAGAAGAGATCCACTAAGCGTCTTTCTAGAAAAAGGTCGTATTGATGGGATAAACCATATTATTAATATTTGTACATTGTTTTGGACAATTTACTATGAAAATAAATTAATTGCATTTGTGTATTTTTTTTCATTTATTTTTTACTCCTAATCCTCCTTGATTTTGCTCATATACATTTATATTATTATTATATTTAGCTTTACGCTGTATCCCTCACATAGTGGGGTAGACAGAGGTAACCAGAGAGCCTAGTGCTAAGACACTCCGTTCTCTTTCAATATTTGCGTTCCCCACTTCCCGTAGGATTTGCGTGCTGAGTGGCGGATCTCTACGGTGCACTTTGCCTTTTACCAGACCCAGGAAATGAAAATACTAAATATAATTTAAAATTTTAATTACCTGGAGTGGGAATCAAACCCACAACCCGTCGCGCTTACAGTCGCACGCCACAACAGAGGCTTATAATATTTTTATATACCTATAATAGTTTTTGTTTTCTTATCCTGCTAGATCTTTTATAGGGGTTGTATATAATTTGGCCATAATGTCAAGATAAGTTTTTTTTTTTTTATTGATCAAGGATGGCAAACGAACAGAAGGACCACCTGATGGTAAGTTGTCCTTCGTCCATGGACATTTACAACACCAAAGGAATTGTAAATGCGTTGCCGACCTAATGTTCATGGGAGGGGGAGGGAATAATGTAGTGACCGCGGCAGGTCGCCATCGTAACCACCACATTCTGGGGAAAGGATGGGTGGGAATAGGGAAAACTGGCTTACATGCCATCGAACCGAACACATTCTTAGATATTTGGCGGATCGTCTTTGACATGATAGTGGTCGCGAGCCAGTCGGAGGACGAACCTCCTACCACCAAAGTATGAAATAATATTTAATAAATATACCCATGATATTGCATTATAATCGCATGACATCAAAATAACCCAATTTGACGGCTCTGACGCGCGAAAATTAATGGGATTACGTAAATGCTGTCACACACTTTGAGATTTAAATTTTTTCAGTAATTTTATTTCCTACATCTACGAAAATTGTATTTTGAAAGTTCAGTTTTTTAACTGAAAACGCGGCGTTTAGTTCCGCCAATCAACATGCAATATCTCAAATTAAGGTGGAAAGTGGCAAAGCAGCTAGTTTTCCTGCTGTGTAATAAAGCGTAAAGTTGTTTTTTTACACTTCTATAAACTAGATTTGAACCTGCAATCATTGTGAATCATACTTCTCAACTATTAGTATACAGTTTCATCTAGATTTGTTCAGCAGTTTTTGAGTAAATGGGCACACAATTTCTTGCATTTATATTATTGTGATATAAACTACTATTGTTATAGGTTAAGGTTTATTTGTAAAAATAAATAAATTTATGATAATTTTTTTGTTTGGTGGTAGGAGGTTCGTCCTCCGTCTGGCTCGCGACCACTATCATGTCAAAGACGAACCGCCAAATATCTTATGATGTGTTCCGGTTCGATGGCATGTAAGCCAGGTTTTCCCCTTTCCCACCCATCCTTTCCCCAAAATGTAGTGGTTCCGATAGCGGACTACTACATTGTCCTCCCCTTCCATCTGTATCCTCTAGGTTGGCAACGCATCTACAACGCCTCTGGTGTTGTAGATGTTCATGGGCGAAGGTAACCACTTACCATCAGGTGGTCCTTCTGCTCGTTTGCCATCAGTTATCCATAAAAAAAAAAAAAAAAAAAATAATAATAATTGTAATCAGCTCTCGAGTTCATATATAATATACCCACTCGGGAAAATGATTACAAATCGTTAAGTTGCGCCAATCAACACGGAATATCACGAATTTGGACGGAAAGCGAACAAACAAACTAACGCCTTCATATTAGGTTTTCTCTGACTAAATAAAGCATACGCTGCTTTTTTTTCCAAATACCTTCAAACGGGATACGAACCTACACCCAATATCTCATACTTCTCACTGTACATTTATATTTTCAAAGCGCCAACACCACAAAGTGTCCCCATAATTGTTCGCACGTACATTTTTACACCTTCGCGAGTTTCCTTTTTATATAAAAACAAATTAAGCTCTAACGATCTACATGTTTTATGTCGTGTGCTGTTCGTGTATTGAATTTTTAATAATGCCATTTACTTTGCAATTACAATACGAATACGTTTTAATGTTGTTTTCCTTGTTATTGTTGTTTTGTGTATGTATGTATGTATGTTTTTTCTCGCAAACGGAATAGTATGTGAACTTAGTGTTAAGACATTCTTTTCTCTATTTTTCGTCTGAAATTAAGCCGTGGTTTGTTAAGTGATAAATCACAATGCCACGCTTTGTCTTATGTGAGTAAGGATATGAAAATTAATTAAACATAGTCATTTCCTTGAGTAGAGGTCGGCCCCTTCAATGCAATAATTTTTTTTAACAAAGGTTCAATAAAATTTAATCCTAAGGAAATCCTAGAAAAAAACAATGACTTATTTTTTATTACCTTTCATGAACTAGATAAAATAAATTCTATGAAAATTTAAAAATGTAATATGTAGAGAGTTATAAGAAAAATCTTTACTCTTTTTCTCTCAGATATCAAAATTCTCGTAGATTTAAAATTCATAGAGAACATAGTGTTATGATTCGCCGTTCTCCACTTTTCGCCTATTTATACTGCTTACTTTACTTTGCGTGCTAAATAGTGGCCTAACACCACAATATGTCTTACCATAGAAGACAAATGAAAAAAAAATAAATAATTTACCTAACTTTTCGAACCTACAACCTATTACGGACAGTTAGACGCAGTTCCACTGAGCCTCAATGGTCTCAATTTTAAGCTGTTCTAAGATCTGAAAAATCGTGTGTTCCCAAACTCTTTCGTATTTCACTCGAAAGGCAACAAGATTTATCGACTGAATTAATACCTTTAATTCTTCTCCCATTGCTACTTGCTTATTCATTAGCTATCTAATGTATAAATTGGTTCTTATTTTTAATACTGTAGAGTTCAAAACTGAATAATCTTTTTTGAAGATTTTTTTGAAAATGATATGCGATTTTAGTACTTATTGCAAAGTAATATAGAGTCCACAATGCTGTGAATACATTCAATTCATTTAATTTTACCATGTGTTGAGGTTAATGTTAAAAAGAATTGAATGTAGTTAATAGAAAATGTATGTTACTTGTATTTTTTTTTTTCAAAAAGTTTCTTGAGAAGTAATAATTTATATATGTTCATTCTCCTGAGTGGGAATCGAACCCACAACCTATCATGTCGATTGTTAGACGCTTTCCCATTGGCAACGACGGTGTCCTTCTAATCTATTTATAAATACGTTAACCAAAAACTTGTTTCCCTTTTTACGAAAATTACACGGCCGGAGGAGCATGAAATTTGGCACACTTATATTTTATATAGAGAAGGAGTGCAGAATGCTAAAATTTTTTTAAAATAATGCATACAAAGTATACTACATTAATAAAATAAATGTTACACACACACTAACATGGATTGGCATCCATTTTAATATACATTGCTAAAGCCACATGTTTGGTGGTAGGAGGTTCGTCCTCCGTCTGGCTCGCGACCACTATCATGTCAAAGACGAACCGCCAATATCTTATGATGTGTTCCGGTTCGATGGCATGTAAGCCAGGTTTTTCCCCTTTCCCACCCATCCTTTCCCCAAAATGTGGTGGTTCCGATAGCGGACTACTACATTATCCTCCCTTTCCATCTGAATCCTCTAGGTTGGCAACGCATCTAGTACATCTCTTGTGTTGTAGATGTTCATGGGCGAAGGTAACCACTTACCATCAGGCGGTCCTTCTGCTCGTTTGCCATCCGGTATCCAAAAAAAAAAAAAAAGACAATGCGTTATTTACGCGTCAACGGGGACACTAGTTTAAATTAAATTCCAATTTTAATAAAAACTTTTCAAAATTTTTAACCCCAACTTGTCGAAGAAAGCTTATTAAAATTGCCATTCTACAAGTCGAACAACTTTTAATTTCAATATCGGCGAAAAGCTATTAAGCCGTGATTGTTTTAGCGTTGCCTTTGTTTAATTAAAACACTGTTTAATTATAACAAAAATTAATCATTAGCTTCATTTTCTTAATTGACCGACTTGAAAAAAGGAAGTTCTCAGTTTGATTAAAAAAAAAATTACGAATAAAAAAAAAGTCCCGCTGAGTTTCTTGCGCCGGTTCTTCTCAGGTCTGAGGCATTAAATTTAGTGAACCGGTTGTAAATTATTTGACGTTCAAAAAATGAAGCTTGTAACTTCTTATTTTGAATAAAATTATTTGACTTTGACTTTGACTTTGACTTTGACTTTGACTTTGATTGTATTTTTTTTTGTTACCGATTTTTTTTACTAGGTGAACTAATTTTTAAGCTTTTTTATATAATGATGCTTCTGATATGATCCCATTTAAATTTATTCAAGATTACGTGTAGTTTTTGAGTTAATAATTGAAAGTAATAATTTTATATTTTTAGTGCATTTTATTTATAGTCGGTTATTTTATAATCGACGAGTAAAATACGCGTTACTTTAGAAACGGGTCGTCGTCGTCGTCAGCCAGAAGACGTCCACTGCTGGACATAGGCCTCCCCCATAGATCGCCATGTAGCACGACTGGATGCCTCCTGCATCCAGCGCTTTCCCGCAATTTGGACTAGGTCGTCGGTCCATCTTGTAGGGGGCCGTCCCTCGCTACGCCTTCCGGTTCGTGGTCGCCACTCGAGAACCTTTCTTCCCCATGGGTAGAAACGGGTATGTCACTTTAAACAAAAGTGTACATATTGTACTGTGTGTAAGATTCATTTTATTTGTTTGATATATCTCTAATACATCATTATGAGTATAGAATTTGGCATACTTAAACTTCTTCTACATATAAACTTAAGGTATGCCAAATTATATACTCCTTCGTAGTTCTTTTGCATAATTTCCGTGAAAGTTTTTCCTTCACACGTTGTTATAGTGTTTAAAACGGCACTATTCATCTCGTGTCGGAAAAATATTTAAGTTATATATGTCAAAATGGATCGTTGGCTTTGTTGAAGTATTTTTTGCAAAAGACATGGTAAAGTGGAGAAAGGAGTGTCTTAACACTAGCTTCAAGCTTTGTTATATAGAGCAGGTGCCAAATGATAAGTAACGGAAAATATACCGTATAGCAGTGGCGAGGGGTGAACATTTTAATTAGGTAAGTCAATTTTAATTAATTAGGTAAAGTTATAGAAGCCGGTATATATTTGGGGAAGTTGGTACATATATTTAGAAAAGCCAGTATACCTAGGGAAGCCGGCACATATATTTAGAGAAGCCGGTATATTTAGGGAAGCCGGTATAGATTTATACCCAATATTTTACTGGGGCCCTTTTTTTTTTATGTCTCACACACTTGTTTTTTTGCAAAATCAGTTACAATTTAAGCTCCACATTTTCTCGGTACCTTTTTTTAGTTCTCATACTTAAAAAATTTTGCTCCTAAATTTTTCCACAAAATTTATTTTCATTTACAGAAGGTAAGCTGGTAGGGACTGTGTTATATGAACGACTCGCTACTGCTGTATAGTGTATATGTGTGTTTGTATATATGTTTGTATATGTCATGATTATTATAAGAATTCTACATATGTATATTGTATATTTTTATTTAAAGCAAACTAAAGTAATCCAAATGACATATTTACGACGCTTCCAGTGAAACAGTTACTTCATTGAGTCGTAATTTCCCTCGGGTATGTGCTGTAGATGCTCATGTAAGAGTATTTTTAATGCTATTCAGGTCAAAAATTGTAACATATATATTTTGATATGTAATTAACTGTCGTCTTTGAAAATACTGTCTTGGTAATAAATCTCTTCATTATTTATGTTTTTTTTTTAGAAAAGCTTGAAGATCATTTTTTTAGCTTCACGCTGTATCCCGCACATAGCAGGATAGCCAGAGGGAACCTGAGAACCTATTTCATTGCATGCTGAGTGGCGGAACTCAACGCCGCGCTTTGCCTTGTTACCAAACCCAGGAAATGAAAATACAAAACTTTTACACTTCCTGAAGTGGGAATCGAACCCACATCAAGATCATTTTTACTAGATTTTATTTAACGTATCGTATTGCAGTCAAATTTTAAGTTCTAAACCTTTTAGTTCTGATTTGAGTGCTAAATTAACTCAAAAAAATGTGCCAAAAACAACTAAAAAGTTTATGCCAATCTTAAGTCAAAAAATTGAAATAGATTTCATTTTTAAATTTAAATATTTTTTATTGTTAGTATCCTGCAGGATAAAACTTACAAGCGCAAAAATACAAAAAAAGTAATGAGAAAACCTAGTCAATACACTCTGTCATTCCTTTCCGCCAGAGTTCGTGACACACAGGCGGTGCAAGTGAAAAACTCAAAGCCGCGTTGTTTTACCAGAGCAGAGGACTGAAATTTAAACTATAATAACTTCTCCGCCGGATTGCCGCATTGTGTGCTGAGTGGCGGAATTTAACGCCTTTGCCTTGCAACCAGACTCAGGAAATAAAAATAGTAAATAATATTTAGAATTTTTCACTTCCTGGAGTGGAATCGCACCCACAACCTGTCGTGTTTACTCACTGCGCCACGACATCCTTATCCGACGGAAAGTGAGGAACAGAATTGAAAGTGAACAGAGTGTTGTAACACTAGGTTCCATCTCGCCCACCCTGGGTGTGTGTGGATATAGCGAGAAACCAAAAAAATAAAATACTTTAATCAGCGAAAAATCGAACCCACAAACTAAGCTGCTTTCAGTCTGGATGTATTCCTACTACGCCATACGATGGTCTCCTCCTCTTATAATGTCAAAGTTAAAGTCAAAGTCAAATTATTTATTCAAAACATAGTTACAAGTCATTTTTGAACGTCAATACTTACTTTTCACCGGTCTTCACTAAATTTAATGCCTCAGACCTGAGAAGAACTGTGGCGCAAGAAACCCAAAGTGGACTTTTCTTTTTTTTTTTTTTATATTCGACAATGGCTTCATAAATTTTATTATTTGCAATGATACCTTCTGAACAGACTGGAGCGAGCATTTCATCTCTGCTGTGTGTTATCATTTATAAATCACTAATTAGGTAATAAACCTTTAACACACAAACGTCTTCTTATGCCAATTTTTTTAAATTGTAAAATGGAAAGTTCTGGACGTTTTTCAGATCCTATTAAAAGTATACATTACTGTCCCATAAAAGAATTGGTGGACTCGATGCAATTCAGAGTTACAAGGGCGCCAAAAGTTTAAGCCTATTTCTTGTATTTATATATTATGTGCATCGCCAACTTTGTTAAAATTATTAATATTTTTCCTTAACATACAAAAGTACATTTTAATTGCCTTAATAACATGATTTAAAGTTACAGATTCTCAAAGACCTTAAAATATGAAAGTCCTCAACACAGGAGTTAAGCATTCACCCAGCATACTTGTGTGTTTATTTTGTGCCATATTAGATTTTGCGTTTTCCAAAGCTTCCGCCACATAAACTGGGAAGTTTAAGCTTAGGGTTTAACCCTTTCCTTGCTGGTATTATCGGTACAAAATTTACCAATAATATAGTTTTGTTTTGAATTGAAGTGTAGGTTCAAATCTGTAAAATTAATATAGTACTTTTTTTTTTTGCAGTATCAGCGCTTTGCCGACATAGCAGTGGGATTTTTTAAATTAAATATGACCCACTTGCCCTCCTGCTTAACTAGAATTTTTTGTACCTTTAATTTTATTATTATTTTTTAAATTATATATTGCTGACATAGACATAGATGTTTATTACTCCTACCTACATAAATATTATGAACTCATAGTTGGGTGGATCTCTGAATATATCCTGGCTATTTTTTGCTATTTTCTTAGGCTACTGCTAAAGTAGTGAATAAGTTATGTGATTAGGTTGATAGGTTGTAGGCCCTGATTTCACCTCCCCCAGAAAACAAAATTCTAGTATTTTCATTTCCTGGGTTTGGTAACAAGGCAAAGGTAAGTGTTGAGTCCGCCTAGCCCACTCAGCACGCAATGCCTCACCCGGTGGAAAGTGGGAATGGAGTGTCTTAACACTAGATTCTTTGTGGTTCCTCTTGCCTACCCTGGTATACTAAGCATAGCCATAATTTATATATACGGGGACAGTGTGAAGTTAAAATAAATAAAATCAAATCTTAACACTTTACTGGTTTCTGACGGGCTGTCAGATGTTCTGCAGGAGAAAGTGTGAAAAAAAGAGATAAGAATTTAAGCGTATAAGAATTTCAACGTAGATCAAGTCAAACGGCTAGCTGAGCCTATAGATGAATATCACCTTTAGATGCAGATTCGAATCCTGCTATGCACAATTCATTATCATATTACAAATATATCTATATATAAATACGCCAAGCAAAAATTTGTACCATTTTTTACGAAAAATTGCTGTAAACGGAGGAGCATGAAACCGCAATAATTCCCATTAGTTTACAGGAGAGAGGTAAGAAGATTTACTTATAATAATCAAATGTATAAGGAATGAATAGTTAATAATAATATCTGTTGGGTTTTGAGGTTGATATATTCATATACAAAGATTCAAAGTACAGTTATAACAGGCTCGTTCAAAGACAACACGTTGTTAACGCGTCACCGGGGCCATAGTAAGAATAAAACAATTTTACCCCAAAATAGCCTTTGAAAAAGATCTTAGTGATTTTCCCAATTAAATTTAAGAAAGACAATTGTTTTCGATCGTTTCGACAAAAATGAATTATGCATCGAATTTATTAGTAAGCAAATGTCGTCTGTTACTTCATTAACTATACTCATTAGCGAGTTTTTGTATAGAGTGCTTATTATCAGAGATTATTTTATATAGCAAAGCATTTTCTTTAACTTCACGCTGTATCCTGCACATAGCATGGTAGGTGGTAGGAGGTTCGTCCTCCGACTGGCTCGCGACCACTATCATGTCAAAGACTAACCGCCAAATATCTTA